>VZTO01026309.1:0-24543 GCA_013400615.1 Syrrhaptes paradoxus | reverse complement strand
AACCCATGCTGGCTGGACTTGATCCCCTGGCTGTCCTGTACATGTCGTGTGAGCACACTCAAGATGAGCCATTCCATAATCTTCCCCAGTACCAAGGTCAGGCTGACAGGCCTGTAGTTACCTGGGTCCTCCTTATGGCCCTTCTTCTAGATGGGCATCACATTGGCAAGTTTCCAGTCTTCTGGGACCTCCCCTGTTAGCCAGGACTGTTGATAAATGATGGAGAGGGGCTTGGCAAGCTCCCCTGACAGCTCCCTCAGTACTCTCGGGTGGATCCCATCTGGACCCATGGACTTGTGTATGCCCAGGTAGCATAGCAGGTCATTAACTGCTTCCTCCTGGATTGTGGGAAGGCTGTCCTGGTCTTTGTCCCTGCCTGTCAGTTCAGGGAGTAGAATACCCTGAGGATAACTAGTCTGACTATTGAAGACTGAGGCAAAGAAGGCATTAAGCACCTCAGCCTTTTCCTCATCCTTGGTGACAATGTTTCCTCCTGTGTCCAATAAAGTATGGAGATTCTCCAAAGTTCTCCTTTTGTTGTTGATGTATTTGTAAAAGCATAATTCATCTCAGGTGACCTGGGCCAACCAAAACTGCACTAGCAGGAGAGGATATGGCCTGAAAAACACACCTGTTATGACGCTTCCAAAAAGGATGGTGAGGGCACAGGTGATACTTGCAGACTCAGCAATTTGTGCTATAAATAACAGCCAGCTATCCCCAGGCAAATTTACCTCCTTTGACTTGTTAGACTAGTTATATTACAGCTGCTGGCCATAAGAAGAGAACCCTACACTGTTAAATAAAGTTGCTTTATACTACAAGGACATAATCTCCACTCCAGTATGCTGTTATGCTACGTCTTGTTGGGTTTTCCTGTTCCCCCTTGTCTGTTGCCTCTTAGTTGTTAGCCCAGTCAACAGTTGTTAGTCCAATCCTGGCTACCGATCTCTCAAGGACAACTCACTTCTTTCCCTGTCTAAATCTTCTCATTTTCACAATATCAAAACCAGGATGCAAAATTCTTGTATCACATCCTTTCCCCCAAGAGAGACAATACTGTTCAAAATTACAGTGTGTTTTTAGACTCCCAACCTTTTCAATAAAGTTTTTAATTTTTTAGCTTTAGGGAAAGGACCCACTCTCACATTAAACCTTAAATTCACACACAAAAACATGGGCTTCCTCCTGGCTGCTCTAGGCAGAACTCCGCCTCTTCTCCTGTCTTGAGGATTAGGGAATTTTCCATTCTATTTTTTTCAACTCCTGCCTGCTTCTCTTCCCTTTTCTGTCTTGCCATCCTACTGTTCTCTTCCACTCCTTTTCTCTTTAACTTACAGCTCAATCTCCTGCTACATATGTACCCTCAGACCTTCGCCTGGTCCCACGAGGATGCCTTGCTGCCCACTATTCTGCTGCTATATTTCTCTCACCTGCACTTACATTCCCTTATCCCCAATGACGAGCTTCCCTTCACACCATGGTCGACAGACAGGGCTTTTCCCACACCTGGAATCTCCATCCATTTTATCTGCTTGTCCTGCAGTGCAGGTGACTCCTGTAAACATCTCAGGGAAAACCCTACTGTAGTTCAGCCAGCACACGAACAGTCTGGGCTCTGGGTATACAATATTTGGGAGTAGAAGCCCCACCACCTCTGCCTCCCTTGGTGAGACCTTTGCAGAAACTGACACCCTGGGAAGCGGCAGTGAACACTCAGGCCAAGAAAAACAGACGGTAAAAGCTCTACTGCTTCAGGAAGTGTTTTAACACTGAGATCAACTAGAGGGCAGCTTCCTTCACCATTCACCCCTTGCCAGGAAAGGATCCTGGGAGGGCTCAAAAGTTACCATATTTAACCCCTCCTTCCTCTCCCAGACACAGGTTTGATTGCAGAGCTCACCTGCTACAGGCTGTAAGCAAAGGCACTGCCTCCAGGCTCTGATCCTTCCACTGCCTGCCAGCTGGGTATGACAATCTTCCTGGTTTATAGACTCCAGAGATGCAGATCAGGAGAGAGCTTCATGCATAGACCTGCTGAAGCCAGAAAGAGCCTAGAGGCAGGAGAGGACAAACAACAGCTGCACTTAATGTATCTATGGATGTGCATCACAAATAGGAAACTTGGGGAGGGAGGAAGTGTTACCATGTTCCCCAATATGGACCTTACACAACTAGGGTGTGTAGCTGAGCCCAGGAGCTGAAAAGCATGCGCAGGCCCCAACAATCAAGAGCTAAAAAAAAAATGTTTTGAGGGCAAGGAGCTATTCAAAATATCTCACAGCAATCTGTAATCCCAACTTTTGCTCTCCATTTTCTGAAGCAGGATCATAAGAATAAAACACATGAAGAAGAAATAAGTGAATAAAAGCATGACAAAGTGAACTCTTCTCACTCAGAGGAAAAGCACCTGCCTGAATTCAAGTGGACAAACAGCAAACATAAATACAAGATTAATTAAATAAAATCATAGAGAATTACCTCCTTCCAAAGTGTAAGGTACACCGGATGGTCTTCTATACCTACTGCAGCTATGGATATCTTCTTGCATACAGACATGAGAGGTATCTGACAAGCAGATGTAACAGAGGGCAAGTGCGACTTCAGCTGGAAAAGCTGTCCCCTTTGCAAGCAGCCAACTCTGAACAGCTTCAGCACTCCACGCAAGAAAACCTTCAGGTGGCCTCAAGCAACAATAAATCACTAAGAAATGCTACTGGTATTCTGCATCTCTCTACAAAACACTGCAAAGTAACATGGAGTCTTTCAAAGCAAGTACATTGCCAGCTACTCTCATGACACATGGTGAAATTTTATGAGAAATTTAAGCTATTCAGAATTATCAGATAACTCTACTCATACAGACACTCACTACAGAAAACATCAATGCAGGATGTTGAACCATATTGAAAAGGAAAATATTGTTTTCTAAGTATCAATGAGGACTGCAGGTACCAAAGCAAAAACAGTCTGTACTGAACTAGACCTTTCTAGAGTACAAGCCAGGATTGGTGCCTGACTCCTTCAGTGTGAGAACACCTATTGATAATGACATCCACATTTAGCTTTGATAAGTGAGGACATTGGACACTGTTCAGCAGAGGAGAAGTACTTTGCCAAACTCTAAAAGAGCTGCACACACTGCTTTGTCTCATTACAAATGGCAGCAAATCATGGAGATGCCATCACACAATGATTTCCACTGATTTCATATTAGATCACTACAATCCATATTTTAATCTCTTTCTAGCCTCATGGATTAAAGAAAAGCAAATGAGGGCCTTGTCTGATGCAACTAAACATGTTCCTAAAGCCAGTAAGATCTCCAGATATTCCCATTTCACTATTTTCAGATAATTCCTATGTTATGCACATGATGGTGATTGTTTTCTTCTTCCAGCTATTTAGTGTTTCTTTTTGACTTTTTGTTCCTAGGTTCTCTTTAGTGTTATAACATACAAACTTCTAGGAAGAAAGAAATTAACTTCCATTTAATCCTCTTTCTTCAAGGTTTTTTAGAGAGAAAGCTGAAGCAAGTATTACTTTGACACAGTTTGGATTCAAAACCAACAAGTTTGCAGAGAAGCTAATGACAAATCTGCACTAAGCATAAGCCTGTCGTGTAAAAGTTGTGTCGTACAAGCTTACATTAATTATGAATACATAAGTGATAAAAAAAAAGTTGGAGCCCACTGAAAAGGTAATGTTACCCCACAGTGACACAGGTCACTGCTTCTTCTTGTTTTGAATGCAAAGACAGTTTGTCACCTTCATTGTTCATAAGTACTAAAGAAAATGATCAACAATGTTTTCTGGTTTGGTAGTCAGTGCTGAACACAGAGAAGATGAGCACCAAAACTATGAAGCAGATTAGTGCCTCCCTCATTCGGCAACAGAAATCAAAACAGTGGGCAAATGATTTACAGCCTTGCACATAAGAACACCCATAAAGCACCTTTTAAGGTGCTCCCTTGACTCTCAGACTGAAGATGCCAGGTGACCTTGCAAGCCTGGGTACCGACTCTATTGCATGTCTTTCCACCTCCCCCTGCTCACCAAGATGCTTGGAAAGACACAGAGACCACAGTCCACACTCTTGTGGTTACCAAAGCAATAAATCAGGGCAGGGGTTACTAAAGCAGACAGCAACTGAGCAGAGACGCTAAATCATCTAACAGACAAGCCTTACTGGATACACAGAACGTAACTGTACAAAACTAAGCAATGACACACAGTTCTGTTGACAAGATCTCACTAATCTTAGCTATCAGATATCCCAGTAGCCTTGGGGACCTGAAGATGGTATACTGCAGAGATGCATGCAAATGCGGCTCCTTTACATTCAGTGTTTATGGGTCCTTTCCTGTCACTTTCCCCCCCCCCCTCCCCCCTACTTCCCCTCCCCCTTCCCCTCCCCCCCCCCCCCCCAAGTTCCTTTGAACCTTCTAATGCCTTCCCCTACTTCAGCACTTGTTTTTCCTGCCTCTTTTCTAAATCCTTACAAAGACACTTTCCTCAGCTTCTTTATCTCTTTACATTCTGCTTACAAGCTTTGAAATCACACAACAGCAGCTATTCTTTCTGGTTTATTTTGCTGGTCCAGTTCTGGGTTACTTAAGCCAACTATTGCAGATGCCAACTACAGGCTGCACTGGCTATACTAGAACTGTGTGTGTAATGATTCTGTGTCGTGATTAACATCGTATTGGACTTTGGGATACTGCTGTCTCCCCAGATGTCATTGCAGAATACCAATCTTATTTCTGTAACCGAGTCTGAAACTAACATGAAATAAATGTCATGAAGCACAAAAAGTCAACACATAGCATGTATTTATCTGACTTGTGCAAAGCCCTTAATCTAATTCTCTGAAAAACAAGCAAAACATAAACTAATTTCATAAGAGCTTGGCTGTGAATGTGAAACAATATGCAAGCAAAAAGGTTACAATATTTCCATAAAACTCAAGAAAAGGGAGTGATATACAATACGTCAATTTTAGGACAGGAAAGCAGAATGACTTTCCAAGATCTTATTTTGGGTTTAATAGAAAAATTCTCATTCTCTCCAAACTTAGAAATCGGTGTGCTCTTTTCTGAAAGCAGAGTCAAGTTATACCATAGAAAAGTATAGGACCAACATTACCATCCCTATGTAAGAGGCTGTATGGGAGCATGCCAGGAAGCACTCTTGTACTGCCAGCAACAAGCAAGTGTATTATTATTCAGCTCTCAGCAAGCATTCTTTCTCCAAGATTTGCAGGCTTCATCACTTGCCAAGAGAAACTTTAAACTGTATTTGTCCCATTCCTTGCCTCCTGCTCATTCACCTTCTCATCTCTCCTGCATCTCAACTCCTCATCCCCTCTCAACTCTTAGCTCCTTTGCAGATTATTTTGTACCACCTGATCAATCTATTTCACTTCCAGGTTGCCCATAATTCTCTGTCTTCAAGACTCCTGAATATAAGAGAACACTTTTTTTGAGAAGGTTTATCAGAAGAAATTCAGTAAATTACACCTTCCTTTTCTTTTTTGTTTTGGTTTTTTGTTTGGGGGTTTGGGTTTTTTTGGGGTTTTTTTGTTTTTGGTATTCACTCCTATATTTTTTTATCCACATTTTTGTGATAAAGTTAGATTTGTGAATAAAATTTTACATTTCTTTCACTTGAATTAAAGCACTGCAAAAATGCATTTGCAACACTGTATCTGCTTCTGTGTGTATTTTTCAGCTGAAATGACACCGACCACCTTGAGGATTTCAAGATGTTTGAGGATGACAGTATCTCTCTTAGGAATCTAAAGAGAGATGATGTAGAAAGATCCCATGCCAACTTCTAGCTATCCTCTGCACCTAGGTTTCCAGGAGTATTATCGGGATTTCTTGTAGAACACCTGTTCCACTTCAAATCTCTGTAATCATAGCAGATGCCAGTGAATTCTCAAATGGAGGTGAAATAAATCATAGGGGTAAAGAACAAAGGCAAAGTCACATATCTGTATGAAAACAAAATTTGACATGAATTCACACGTGAATTCTGAACTAGCAGTCTTTCTTATTTAAGTATTGATTTAAATTCTATTATTTTTTAATGTACTGATACATTTCATAGTTTCTTATTCACTTAGTTATACATTTGTTATACACATATTAATTAAACCTTTGGTAAATACACAGAACAATTCGAGATCAAAGTGCCAGAGGTGCAGTTAGCCACAAGAATATCCTGTAGATTCTGCTGAAAAAAACTTTGATCTACAGCTGTGGCCAGCTCTCTCAGTCAGCAGCCAAAGCTCTAGGTCTTACAGACCCCTAATAGATCAAGACACTTTTGAAGCCTGCAGACACAGTTTACCTGGATTCCATTAGATCCTTAGAGGCTTGCCAAGATTATATACCCAGCAGTTGTAGCAATTACTGAATTTATTCAAACTGAAATAGTGTGGCTCTCAGGCAATTGGTTTTTTCCTGGAAAACTAAAGGTGTGTGGGTGCAAAAAGCAGACTAATTCTGTTGAAAATCAGTTTCCTATCAAGTTATCAACACCTTGTTCAAAACAGTAGCAGGACCTCTAACAACAGCACATAATAACTTTTGTAATTCCTGTTTACCTTTGACTGACTATTAAGTGACTATTGAAGAACAGTCCTGTTCACCTCCCTGCCTGGCTCCAGACACTTTTTCTGTTACTGCCTGTGGGTTGGCATTACTGTTTGTACTCCTTGCTATGCAGAAAACTAGGCTAGCAAAAGAAAAATTAGCTTTCAACCAGAGTGGTTCCCCGAAGCAAATCATCGCACAGCCACAGGCATACAACTGGCATGAGGGAAGCGGTGATAGGAAGTGGCAGGAGACAGCGGGAGAAGGAAAACCAGCCTGCTTCTTTCAAGAGCAGTCCCTACTTCTGGCCAATTAAAATAGCAGTGTAATGACAGCTTAAACCACTTTGAACAAAGGAAGGAGACTGCTTTGAGGCACATATTTTTTCTTTAAAATTTCCATAGCAAAACCCTTGTTTGCTAAAGGGAAAGCATTCAATTATGATAAATTATGGTAAAAACAACACGTAAAAAAATCTCCCAGTTATGTCAGCGTAGTAGATCTGAGTTTAATGAGCCATAAAGTTTGAAGAGTTATCACAAGACAATCCAGGACAATAAAGAAATTATTTTACAAACAACTTTCCTAAAGGATGCTAACAAATTTACCAACACACATGAATCTTCTGAGAATATGTATTCTGCACTCAGTGTAAATGCTGGCATACTCTTCATAAAAAATACAGTTGCTGAATGCTTACTTTGCTTGTTAAACTGAAAAGCAGGGACAGAATTGTTTGAACTTTTATTACATTTCTTCTATGTTCTATATTCTGAGAAGTGATTTTTCAAAGCTTTTTAATGCTGATTCTATTTTTTACTTTGCCTTCTAAATAATAAAATAATCCAGATGGCTACTTTCTTAGGACTAAGATTCTGGCATGCGTTACTCATGTTTACAGTTCTGGCCTTTTCTCTCCTTAATGCATGAATACTAATTGCTAAAATGTAGAAGATAAATAAAAATTCAAATAAAGCAAGGCAGATTGTCAGCTGAAGGACAGATTTCTCCTTAAGACTAGAAAACTGTTCTGAAACAAGCCTGTATTTAGTTTCAATTTTTTAAAAATGGGAAAAAGGAGATGGTGGAGGGGTGGCAGGAAGACAATATAGCTGCTGCATGAGTGAATACAGCTTAGTGACACACTGGGATATGTAATTACCTGGATATTTAATCCCTTGGAATCTTTTGGGCTGCAGGATACTGACATTCTTCTGTAGCTCATAAACAAAATGAAATTGGAACATCTGCTTGTCTTAGACCAAATAATACATTTTATCTACAAAAACAATGTAACTAGACACAATTAGCTGTCTTGTCCATGGAAAATCCCTGACTAAACTCTCAGGTTGCTGATGATGAAGCCTCCGGGGCCCAGAGTGAGGCCTGTGGAAGTCTGGACTTAAATAGCAGTTTCCATGGGTAGCGGCTGAGTTGGATTTCAAAGACAGAAAGGGAACGGAATGAAACAGCAGCTAAAGTTTCTGACAGGAAGCTATAAGGATGCAGAAGAAACAGGCTTGGCACTGCGCAGTCAGGAACACAAGAGAGGTAGTTACCAGAACCGGGATTGTTGAGTAGCTCTTGAATAGATAGTGCATTCAAGGAGTAAGGGGTACTGTCAGAACCAGAACAGGAAGATTATGTACTGAGTACCCCTCAGTCTATTTCCAGGCTCTTCATTATATGCAGCAATAAATTAATAATTCTTTTCTTTTTTACATACATTTTATTTATGACTCACGAAAGCAAAAGGTAAAAATTGGCACCCTGCAGTGTATTATGTCAATACTAAGTCTTTAAGCCAGAAGAATTCAATTTACCATACCAAAACTGTCAAATTCCCTTAAACTGACTGACTCCAGCTCTTCTCCCTGCCACCACCCTCTTCAGAAACACAGCCACCTCTTAGCTCCACTATTCCTGGCATCTTTACAACTTACCAAACTTGACTGAAAGTGAACATTCCCTTTAGCAGATTTCCCCTGGCTCATTTGCAGAGATATGGCAAGATTTATGTTTTTATTTCAAGACTGCAGAGGTGAATTTTTAAATAGGTAAATATTTATTTAATCCTTGAATACACTGTAACAAGTATGTATACATAAAATCTGTTTTGCTCAGCCACATATTCACTTTGAGTTCTTTGTGTATGGACAAAAGCCAAACAAAGACCTCCCTACCCCAAACCCCTTTAAAATATGGAAAAAAAATAACTGCTGTTAACCAGGAGAGGGAGACAAAAGAGAACAGCTAAAATCAGGTGCCCATCCTAAATGAGGCATAAGGTATTGCAAGTAATTTTTCTAAATCCTGTTTCAGAGGGCAGGTGGGACATTCCCATTACAAAATAATCTGTATCCAGTTGCAATGTAAATGGTTTTCCAATTGCCTAAAGTCCTAAAGGTTTCTAATTTATTGTTTTTTTCCTCTCATCCCTGCAGTTATAGACAAAAAACCAAACTCCTTCCCTGAAGTATTTCAGATACAGTCTGATCTGCCTTTTCTAAGGAAACCAGGGAGAGAGATGAAGGGAGCAAGGCAGGCAGGTAGAGCAAAGACTTCTCAGTCACTTCTCAGAGATAAAGCCAGATCTACCAACACCTGAAAGTTATAAATATAGCGCAAAAATGAGGGGATACTTTCAACTCTACTGTAAAATGTGAGAAAGCAAGTATTTTGTGTTAGCATGAGGGCTGGAGGCAACGGATGAGGTGGGGGAAGGGGAAGCTGTGTTTTATATAAAGGGGCAAGTCCCTTTTAGCAGAGACAGTTGTTCACAGACAGCCTCCTGTGAGATGGGAATGAGACTTTTTTTTCCCTTACTCGTTTGAATCTTCTCTGTTTAAAGGCTAGGCAGGAACTACCTGTTTTGAAAAGCAGCATTCTGCTGCTCCTAGAGCAGGGGGTCCTTGAAACGGATACCTAAAATGCAGCATAACTGCAAACTGCCACAGTGTAATGAATTGCACTAAATCAACTTTGTTCGGACTTGCTAATGTGTGTGTGTGCATGTGCATGTACATGCTTGTACACGTACATAAATTTCCCCCAATGTCATCAGTGTTTCCTTCAGCAGGCAGTGTGGATGGTGTGCGAATAGTCTTTTGTAAAACACTCGGCAGCTGGTGAAGGGACTGAGCAGAAAACCAGAGGGGGAGAAGTCAACATACTCCATTGCTGGGCTGCCGCTCAGCATCAGTCCCAACAAACTGGAAAAAATAGGTCAACAGAAACCTCATAAAATTCATCAAAAACAAATATGCAATTATTACATATAAATATATATTATTATACCTGGAACACAACAACCCCATGAGTCTGTACAGCTGCTAGAAAGCAGCTTTCCAAAAAAGCACCTGTGACTCAGCAGTGCACTTTTGCAGAAATTAAGGCCAGCTACTACGCTGCACTAGCCAGAAGCACAGACAGCAGGTTAAAGGGAATTGGTATTCCCCTCTATTCAGCATGTGCAAAATTGCACCACTCCAAAGCACTGTGTCCTGCTTTGGGCTCTCCAGCTGTACAGCAAGTGCAGTAGAGGGCCACCAAGATGTTTTTGGGCCTGGATCAGGTAGGGTAGGAAAAAAGATAGAAAATGCAGGAAATAATGCTGCAATACTGTAGCAACAATGGAACACTATGTAGGAGGATAAAGTGATTTCAATTTACAGAAAAAATGTAATTTACTCACTTGCACTCAGCCTCAGTGGTCTTGTCAGGTTTCCTTGCAATCACACAGAAGACAAGTGATGCCAGCTATCAAGTGCTCCTCAGCTTTCCTCAGTATATAGCCTGGTATCAAGATGGTCTGGTAGATGTAGGGTTTTTTGTTTTGGGTATGGTTGGTTGAGGGGTTTTGGTAGCTTTTAGGAGCTGACACCAATTAGTCTCTCCACCTTCCCATCTCTGTGAGTCATTTGGATATACGGACAGTCTCTTGTGTCTGGAGAAGTTATCTGTAGATGTATCCAGATCTTGGTGACCTGCTAATCTAGGTGCCATTCAACATATGCCACTTTATAGACACTTTTTTCTGCCATTCCTTCTGGTGCCATCACATTCATTCACTCCCCATTAATACCAACCCTAATGCTTCTGTCCTCTGCAAGACAGTTGGGTTTCTTTAAACTGGAAAGGCAGCCATGGGGGAATCAAACTGCTGCATTGTACTACCTGTTGGTAGTTATAAACAGAAATGGACTGTTCCTGGGGAAAATTTTAAGTAAATGTAAGGAAAAAAATCTTTACAGAAATGACACTCAAATAAGTTGTCTAGAGAAGATGCAGAATCACAGTCTTTAGAGACATCAAAAATTTGTCTGAGCAATGCTGGCAGCAGCTGGACAACCTGCAAAACTCCACTTTTTGGTGGGAGGGGGGTGGAGGAAGATGGCCCCAGATGATCTCCACAGGTCCTTTCCAACTTAATTTATTCTGTGATTCCATAACACAAGAGTCTTGCATTGGGTGCAAACGTCAAGGTGTTGGCAGTGGGGAGCTGCAGGGGCGGCTTCCATGAGTAAAGGCCACTGTGCTGGGACACAGTCAGTTCCAGCTGGTTCCAACAGAGGAGGAAGAGAAGGAGGAGGAGGTGGAAGTGCTCCACAGCAGAGCAGATACTCCCTTCAACCCATGAGGTCCTGTGCCAGAGAAGATGAAAAGTGTGAGATGAAAGGAGCATCAGAGAAAAAATGGTACATAACACACCCCCTTGACCCACTCTTTTCCTCACTGTAGAGACTGAGTGTGACCTGCAGTGGTAAGAAGCTGGTAGGAGAGGTGTCTGGAGAGGAGTGAAGTGAGCCTGGGAAACAGGAGGAAAGGAGTTTTCCCGTGTGTTTTAATGTTTCTTGTTTTGTTTCCCAATACCCAAATCAATCATTATATATTAATATATATAAATTGTCAATAAACTGTTAATTACCTCAAAGTGAGTTTGTTTTGCCTGCAATGGTAATTAGTAAGTGATCTCCCCAAATTTATCCTGACCCAGGAGCTTTCTCATTCCTGTTCTTCCCATTCTCTCCACCACACTGCTGTGGATGGAGGACAAGCAAGCAGCTGGGTGAGAGAGTTTGACTGCCAGATGGGGCCAACCCACCACAACTCCTTTTACGTGAGGATGGCCAACCAGTTGCATATGTATGAACTTTTTTTCCTACTTTCCTTGGGGAATCTCTACATTTTACAAACATCTGTCACAACATAATAACCAGATGACTCATGCTTGTTGTCCATCATCAAATAGGAGTTGTGCACATATTTTTAATGTACAGATGTGTATGCGAATAGCATGCACCTATGGGAGAAGGCGTTACACCTATAGTGCTTATGCTCCTAAAGATGATGATTTACTGACTTCCAGTGATTCAGGTGGAGCTACACATCATCACATGTAGTTGACTCTCCTCATTAAAGAGGAACTGTTCAGGAACAGCTTGACAGTATCAGTGACACAAATAAACAGCTTGCTTCCACAGAGGGCATTGTTCACTTGTTTGCCACATCCCACTTGCGTAGCAGACCTACTCTAGAGTTGGCTGCACCATGTGCTGGACTTTTTGGTGAGCCAGCTGAACTCACGGATCTGTTAGAACATTCCTCTTGGAGGATGGCAGTAGCACCTACCTCATTAGTGAACTAAATTAGCTCAATGAGGTGTCTGACAAATGCAAGAGCTAGCACAAGTGAAAGGGGGAAACTCCTCCAGCAGCAGCCAGATGAATGATCAAACCAAAACCAGGGAAGAAAGTGGCAAACGTATACCTACCTCTCCCCCTCGAGGCTGTGGGAAACATCCCACTGGGGTGTTTAAGGTCTCTACCTCAATGCCTTCAGAAGGATGGAGGTCTAAAAACAAAGTTTTCACTGATACTACCAAAAGCACAGCAGAGCTGGCTAAAGCCCAGGCACGCGTACCACTCCCATTTTGCACAAAACGGCGCCTGAGAAAACCACTCAGCCACAGAGAAGCTGTGCCAGCCACTGGCTCCAGACAGTGGAGAGGAATCCTAGAACACCCACAAGGCCAGGCATGCTGTCTCCCTTCTGCTCCAGATGCTGCGGGAGGAATCTGGTCCACAGAGAGAAGTCAAACCTCCAGACAATATCCGCTCCAAAATGGAGTCAGGCCGGTTTCCTTTAATCACAGAATCATAGAATCATAGAATCATTAAGGTTGGAAAAGACCTCAAGGATCATCAAGTCCAACCCAACACTACCTAACTCACTAAACCATGTCCCTAAGCACCACATCTACACGTTTCTTGAACACCTCCAGGGATGGTGACTCCACCACCTCCCTGGGCAGCCTGTTCCAATGCCTGATCACTCTTTCAGTGAAGAAATTTTTCCTAATATCCAGCCTAAATCTTCCCTGGTGTAACTTGACGCCATTTCCTCTTGTCCTATCACTTGTTACTTTAGAGAAGAGGCCAGCACCCACCTCACTACACCCTCCTTTCAGGTAGTTGTAGAGAGTGATAAGGTCTCCTCTCAGCCTTCTCTAAACTAAAAAACCCCCAGCTCCCTCAGCAGCTCCTCATAAGAGGATAATCATAATCTGTAAGAATGGGTTAAAAAAAAAAACAAAAACAAACCAAACAACGCAGTGTGTTCTGTGGTTATGGGGTGATGAAAAAACAGGGTGTGCTTATCTTCCTGGTGACTCTGTGGGGCTGAAGGGAGAAGGCAATATCCAGGTTTGTCTCCTGTACTGACAGGGTGTGACTGGTCTTGTTGTCCCAGAAATGGAGTTCGTTACCCAGTGTGCAACAGCAGAGTTGAGATATGGTATTTATTTACTATTTTGCTCAAGATAGGGTGCTAGGTGATAGTTCCACAAAGCTAGCACACCTCATTACAGTCACATTGTGTATTTATACAGTTCAAAATGTTAGTTCCATTTATTT
This sequence comes from Syrrhaptes paradoxus, assembly GCA_013400615.1. Classification (NCBI taxonomy): domain Eukaryota; kingdom Metazoa; phylum Chordata; class Aves; order Pterocliformes; family Pteroclidae; genus Syrrhaptes; species Syrrhaptes paradoxus. Next base: position 11,030 of record VZTO01026309.1, on the reverse strand, counting down.
TCACAGAATCACAGAATTTTGCCACATACTGCTGACTTAACCTCTCTTCTTAATTGCAATTAGCTATTTCTTTTCTTTCTTTGATTTAAAGAGAGTGTTCCTTAAATTTACTACACATGCTTGGTGAGTGAGGGTCTTAATTCGGGGAGGGTAGTCCAAACACTTGGAGGTGTGGTTTTCACATTATATAGTTCATCCTAAGGACACTTTAATCTTAAACAGTCTTCAGACTTGTGACAAACAAACTTAACAAAGAACTCATGCTCTGGGATGTTCTGCACTTCAAGGTCAGCAGTTCCTGCAGTTCCTGATTAGGAGTCCTTCATTAAATCACTCTTACCGTCTTGAAAGCCAGACTGACCCAGCACTACCTATCTTACTATTCACATACTTCCTGGGATAATAATTACTAACAAAATACAATTTTCAGGCTACAGTGACTACAGCTTGACCGTGAATAGGGGGTGATGGATGGGCACAGGGGGACCTTTCTGTGCCATGACAGTGGCGGGCAACAGAGCTGCATTGCTCCTTGCAAGCCTGTGACAAGAGAGGACAGACCAGCTGGTGTCCTATGTCTTTGGGGAGGAGGCGGGTATGTGTGCTACAGGAGCAAGCAGCTGTGTTCAAGCATGCAACGGGCAGGGAAGGAGAGCGGTACGTCTGAGCTGCACACAGCTGTTGGGTGGGGGCCGTGAGAGGACCAGGTACAGCCCCATCCGCTGCAAACAGAGAGGTGCTGTGCCCATTTCTTCTGTAAATGGAAGGGAGGGAAAAATGCAAAACACGCAGTATTTCCCCGATTGTGCAGGAGAGGCAAGTGCGGGTAGGAAACCATGGCCGAGAGGCAACACGCCAATTAGATTCAAGCGCGGCAGCAGCGCCCACAGGCTCGGGGCGGTGGCAGCGGGCTGCGCCCGGGCTGTGAGGGGGCGCAGGGCTCGGCAGGGCCCCGCTGCCCACCGAAGTACAGCTGGGCCGGGGCTGGGGGAGCACAGCCTCCCGGGGCTTCTGGGAAGGAGGCCCGGTGACCCGGAGGAGCAGGAGGAGGGAAAGGGGAGGAGGGAAAAAGGAGGAGGGGAAGGGGAGGAGGCGCTGCTCCACAGACAGCAGATGCGGCCTGCGCCAGTTCGAGCCGGCTTAGACCGGTTGGGACGCTGGAAAGAGACAGCAGCTGCAGAGGACACCGCCTGCATCTGGGCGGACAGTGCTCTCCGGACTGGATACCGCAGAGCCCTCGGAACGGGGTTCTGGGCGACGCTGCCCCACGCGGCCGCCACCGGCAGCCGCAGGATGGCCCAGCCGAGCCCCGCCGCAGCGCGGAGCGGGAGTCACCTCCAGATGTAAATCCACTCCTGTCTTTCCGTCTGGCCTGGCGCGGCCCCAGAGTGCCGGAGGGGCAGGGAGGCCTCTGGTGTCGGGTTTCAACCGGTGCAGCTGGCTTTGGGGCCGGTGGGGGCAGGGGAAAGGCGAAGGGGGGGGAAAAGGGGGGGAAGGGTGGACCTCCGGGGCGGCCGGGCCTGAGGGCTGCGGTGCTGCTTGCCGCGGGGAGAGATCCTCCCCCCTGGCTTACTCCCCCACCAAGGCACCGCTGCCCCGAGCACCCGCGCAGTCGTGACCCCTCACACGGCCGAGCCACCCCCCGGAGTGCTGCCCCAAGCCCGTGGGGTAGGCTCCCTCCGCGCACGGCCTGCTGGTGCCCGACGGAAAACCAGCCACGCTGGGAGAAAAGGGGCTGGCGCATCCCGGGGTGTTTTCAGCAAGCTGTTGGGAGACGAGGGGTGTGGGGCAGTGCCTCTGGGTACCCTGGGGTGGGAGGCCTTCAGTTTACTGGTCATGCGTGGAGAAAGGAGTTTGGTTTTTCACAACCTGGAAATGCCTGTCAAATCACACCTGTATTCTGTGTTCCTTTTGCACTGTATTTGCAAATATATAAATGTTGCATTGATCTGCTGTGGTAGCATTTGAAGTACAAAACATCTGAACCTTTTCGTAGGGGAAGCGACACTCTCCCCTGAAATAGGTTTGCTGGTTTTTCCTCCGCGGCTGATACAATCTTGTAATTAAAATGTCCATCACTGCAGCAAAGAGCAACAGGCTCCTGACTTTCTTTGGGGAAGTTTCACACTTTAATACCTTACCTAGTAGAAGGAACTTTTTTATCTTTCTTCAGCCTAAATTACCATTTTATGACATTGTACTTTCTAGATCAATTTTCAATGGCCACCTACAGAATAGTAAGTCTTTTAACAAATAGTATACTTTTCACATGTGGATTACTTGAGTGGAGATCTGCAATTGCAACAGATGCAATTTCTGGTCTCTGTTCTTTTTGTTCTTTCTGTCTCACTGGGCTGGTAACAGCAATGTAAACTGGCCCATGGTGTTTCCGCCTAAGGGCTAACTTAAATCATCTCATCATCATACTGAACCACAGAAGAACTGCTTTGTCCCCTCTCTTTATATTAGATCAGATCTCTCCATGTGTCTTTAATCTCCTCATAAGCATTTGATCTGCTTCTAGTTTCAATCTTTCATCTCTGCCTCTCTTACTGGGCTATATTGTTCTCCAGTTAACCCTGATAAATTGTTCTCCAGTTAACCCTGTCTACTTGTTCATCATCAACAGTGTTTCTACCTTATATCAAGACCAGGCCAGATGGGGCCCTGGACAGTCTGCTGTGGTGATTGGCAACCCTGTCCATAGCAGGGGGGTTGAAACTAGATGATCTTTAAGGTCCTTTTCAACCCAGGCCATTCTATGATTCTATGATTTATTTTTTTTTTTTGGTCCCTCAGGGTGTAGCCGTATGTCACTTTTTCACTATTGGCACAGGTTTGGGAGGGATGGGAATGGTGATGCAGAAAAGTTTCTCCCTTACTTAGTTATCTGGCCTATTTAGAGTCTACGTAAATCCATTTAGAGAGGCTATCAAAATGCTTTCAGACACAAAGATTTTGCCTACAGCAGTATTCTTGCAGGTCTTACCAGAAGTGGAGCTGCTTTAATAACTCCAAAGCAGTCACAGAAGATAATCTAGCTCAGGCAGAACCTAAAGGTGTAGGAAGAGATAGGAGCTGTATTTTGTTCTTCAAAAGCCCAGAGGAGTCACCATATGTCAATATGAACAAATCGTACTTTTATAGGACAGATGTGGTGGGTTGGCTCTGGCTAGATGCCAGGTGTCCACCAAAGCCTCTCTGTCACTCCTTCTCCTCAGCTGGGCAGAGGAGAGAAAATACAACAAAAGGTTCACGGGTCAACATGCTGGTTTTGTCTGGGAGAGAGTTTTCTTCACAGTAGCTATTATGGGGCTGTTTCGGATTTGTGCTGGAAATACGTTGATAATACAGGATTGGTTTTTGGTTTTGCTGAGCAGTGCTTACATGAGTCAAGGCCTTTTCTGCTTCTTGCACCACCCCACCAGTGAGTAGGCTGGGGGTGCACAGGAAGTTGGGAGGGGACAGAGCTGGGACAGCTGACCCCACCTGACCAGGGGGATATCCCATACTGTATGACATCAAGCTCACCATATAAAGCTGGAAGAACAGGGAGCCGGGAGACATTTAGAGCGATGGCATTTGTCTTCTCAAGGAATCATTATGCATGATGGAGTCCTGCTTTCCTGGAGATGGCTGAAAACCTGCCTGCCAACGGGAAGTAGTGAATTAACTCTGTTGCTTTCGACGGCATGGCGACCTGGTTCAGGAATGGCACAGTGACCAACCCCAGGCCGCTCGGGCCATCAGCTCACAGACACCAACGTGGTGGATGGCAAATGGCGTTTATTGATGCATGGCACGGCATTATATAGCTTGGGTTTACAATGTCACTTCCACCTGTTTACATCACAAACTGAACGCTATTGGTCCTTGCTGTCCCTGAGATAGGGGCTGATTCGGCTGGACCGTCGGTTGAACCATAAAGTTGTTCACTTCTTGAGGGGGCAGTGGGTTCGGGAGCACTTTGCCCCATCCAGTATTGGCATAGTTGTTGATCAGCATAGGGTTGGGCCGCCTTGTGTCCCAAGTGGGAGAGGGCTGTGCGCGACCCAGGGGCCCTCTCCCCCTCCCGTTTCCCTGAATTTTAGATCTGCATTCTTTAGCGAAATGCCCTTTCTTTCCACAGGCCCAACACGGTCCTCTAGATAGATTCTGGCACAGGGGGGACGCCGTTGGCAGGTCTCCCAGCCGAGGGCAGTTTGCTACAACGTGGCCCGCCTGGCCGCATTTAAAACATGCCATTACGTTAGCTATTGCGGTGCGAACAGCCACCTGGATTGGGGCTAGTTGCTCTTCATTCACGACATGCTTAATCATGTTCGCGACACTTGACCCCACCGGCAGTGATCACAGGATTTCTTTGGTTACCGAATTACACTGTTGATGTAAGCACTCAGCTATGATTGGGCCTTTTGCTTCCGAGGGCAGGGACAAGGAGTCGATTGCTGCTTGGAGTCGATCCACAAATTGTGTAAAGCTCTCGCTTTCACTTTGCTTTATCGTGGACCATGGCGACGGTTTGGCAATAACTCTAGAAGCTGTGTGAATAACTTCTCTGGCCGCACGAGTAGTTGTCATAACTTCATGGGCCCACAAGCCCTGGGCTTGCGCCTGGGGGGTAATCATTGTCGGGTCTATACCCATTAGCCGCTGCAGGCTGGAGCCGTGTAGTGGGTGATCCACCCCGGTTACTTGAGCTAGTTCCTTTGCACAGTTGTCTTCCCATTCTTGTTTAAAAACAATCATCCCTGCCCCATCAAAGATCAGTCTACAAGTTTGTTTTATATCTAACGGGAGCATGTCATCTCCCCCAAAGAAACCATCTATGAGGGTGGTGACCATGGCAGAATTAAGCCCTTTGTCTGCGATTGCTCTAACAATCGCTTGTACATCCTTAGGGTTTATTGGCAAGTAGACCCTCTGTCCCCCCTCCGTTACTTGGACCGGGAACGCCAGTGCAGCCGAAGGGGCCCAATCAGCGCACGCTATCTTTATCTTCCTCCAGTCCGTGAGAGGGACTTGTTCCCCTCGCGGCTCTTTTTTAAATTGGGTAGGGACATGTTGGCTTTTAGCTCTATCTGCCACTTTTCCAGTCCATACCCCTGTTTTTGTTGCAAGCAGCTTGTCCCAGCTCGTGTCCGATTCGGAGTCAGAACTCGACTGACTGGTTACTCCCGGGCTCCAGTCCCTTTTCGTTGGACTCCAACCCTGCCCACTTCCCTTGCGGGCGGGCCATTCCCTCCCTCTTAGCTCGCCCCTCCTTCTACTCGGGGAGGTGTTTGCCCTATAAGGGCATATTTCCAGATGGGCGCTCTGATTGGCCCTCCGTCCCTCACTCACGCTCCTCCCTTTTGGGTCGCCCCCACCGCACCACCCACAACCCGCCTTCTCCTACTCATTCTCCTCCCCTTCCTGTTTGCGCACACTTGTTAGTTCTAGCACTTCCTCCCTTTTCCCGCCAGAAATGTCTTCGCCCCGCCCTTCCCCTTTCCACTTGGCGCCATCTTGGGGCGTGTATGGCGGTGGTCTAACCCAGACTTCCTCGGACTCTGATTTCTCCGCGGCTCACCTAGCCTCCTCAGCTAACCCACCCCAGAAGGATTTTGCTCGTTTCTGTTCCTCCGTAAGTGGATTGGAGGTCGGGGATTGGGGGGACGCATCACCCTCCCACAGATCTTTAGGCTCAGCAGAATTTTCACCATCTGGGGGGCATGAAGTCTGTGTAGCCGCCCTGACTCCCAATTTCGGGGTGGCCAACAAACAGTCCCTTGCCGCCCTCCAGGTCTCCTGCTCTTGTAAGGCCTTCTGCAGAGCCTGTACGACCTTCCCCCATGACTTAAGGTTTTTCCTGCAACCCGAGGACATTGTCTCCTTGGCTAATGCTTTAGTGCATTTATCCCACACTTCAGGGTGGAGAATATCCACCGGCTGGTCAATGACCCCAATTTGTAAAAGCCTCGCAACTGCAAGAGTAAAATCTTTAGGCTTACAATCAATCACCCACTGCTTATGTAATCGGGATACGACCAAGGGCTTCCATCCTCCTTGTTTCCATCCTCCTTGTTGGTCCTGGTCCGGGAGTGTCCTCCCCTGACCTCCCCCGCCGGGCTGGTCCATCCGCTCTGGCCGCTGTTCACCCGTCCAGGCGACTCCCCCTCCCCGAGTTTCTTCCCGGGTTTCGGCACCACTTGTTGCCTTTGACGGCATGGCAGCCTGGTTCAGGAATGGCACAGCGACCAACGCCAGGCCGCTCAGGCCATCAGCTCACAGACACCAACGTGGTGGACAGCAAATGGCGTTTATTGATGCATGGCACGGCATTATATAGCTTGGGTTTACAATGTCACTTCCACCTGCTTACATCACAAACTGAACGCTATTGGCTATCCGGAGAGGGGCCTATCTCTCCGTACAGCACGATGTCTTCTGGCCACCAGACCCTAACTACCTACATAACTCCTTGTTTTACTTTGCTTTCATGCATGGTTTTTGCTTTACCTATTTAAACTGTCTTTATCTCAACCCACAAGTTTCCTCAATTTTGCTCTTCTGATTCTCTCCCCCCTCACACCAGAGATGGGCAGTTAGCGAGTAGCTGTGTGGTGCTCATTGACAGCTGGGATTAAACCACAACAGTTGAGATAAGGACAGGAAGCAATCTACAATTACCTTCAATGGCAAAACAAACTTGACTTGGGGATAATAAGAAATAAAACCAAATCTTAAAAACACCTTCCCACAACCCCTCCCTTCTTCCCAGGCTTAACTTCACTTCCAGTTTTCTCCTCCCGCTCTAGCAGTGCAGGAATAGAGGTTGCAGTCAGTTCATGACACATTGTCTCTGCCACTCCTTCCTCCACAGGGGGAGGACTCCTTACATTCTTCCCCTTCTCCAGCGTGGGCTCCTCTCTCCATGGGGTCACAGGTCCTACCAGGAGTTTGTTCCACTGTGGGCTTACCATGGGGTCACAGCCTCCTTCAGGCACATCCAGGGACTCTGGCGTGGGGTCCTCGATGGGCTGCAGATGGAGATCTGGTCCACCATGGACCTCCATGGATTGTAGGGGCACAACCTGCCTCACCATAGTCTTCATCATAGGCTGCAGGGCAATCTGCTCCAGCACCTGGAGCACCTCCTCCCCCTCCTTCTTCACTGACCTTGGTGTCTGCAGGGCTGTTTCTTTCACTTATTCTCACTCCTCTCTTCTGCTACAGTTGTGACAGCAGGGTTTTTTTACCCTTCTCAAATGTGTTATCACAGAGGCACTACCACCATCACTGATTGTCTTGGCCTTGGCCAGCAGCAGGTCCATCGCAGAGCCTGCTGGCATTGGCTCTATAGGGCATTGCCATGGTTTAACCCAAGTGGCAGCAAATACCATGCAGCCACTCACTCATCGTGCCCTGGGGATGGGGGAGAGAATTGAAAGGGTAAAGAGAAAGGAGACTCATGGACTGAGATAAGAACAATTTAACAACTGAAATACAATTAAATTGAAAATATTAATTATAATAATTATAATAGTAATAACATACAAATAAATTATAAACAGTACAACTGCTCACCACCCACTGACCAAGGCCCTGCCCATTCCCAGAGGTTCTCTTCCCCCTCTACTCTGCCCTGGTGAGACCGCATCTGGAATATTGTGTCCAGTTCTGGGCCCCTCAGTTCAAGAGGGACAGGGAACTGCTGGAGAGAGTCCAGCACAGAGCCACGAAGATGATTAAGGGATTCTGTCATCCCGGAGCAGAGAAAGTCCCAAAACTGCAATCCCAGAAAAGAGAGAGAGACAACCAAGAGAGAAAGAGTTTCCGGACAGACCTTCATAATATACAGGGCATGATGTGCATGATATGGAATATACCATTGACCAATTTGGGCATCAATCCGAAACCTAAGTTCCAATCCTAAATTATCAGTTGTGGGTCCATTGCTTTCACTATGCTCCTTCCTAGTTTCTTGCGCACCTCCATACTATCAAAACATAGGAAGTTGGAAAGTTCTTGGCTTAATGTAAACATTGCTTGGAAACAACTAGAACATCAGTGTTATCAATATTATTCTCAGCCTCATACTAGCTACCAAAAAGAAAATTAACTCTATCCCAGCCAAAATCAGGACAGATATAGAGGAAGCTTCTAGCAGCTTCTCACAGAAGCCACCCCTGTAGCTACCCTGCTACAAAAACCTTGCCGCGCAAACCCAATACAACAGAGTCACTGGACCAGAAGTGTTTGTGTTTCAGCTCAATATGCTTAGCACTTGAGGTAAAAGGGAAGTGTCAGTTGCTCACATCCTTATTTTCTTCCAGGAAGATATGCAAATAAATATAGCTAGCAACAGGTGCTCTTTCTCCTTGACTTGAAAGGTAACGAAGCAAGGGAGCTACTTTGTTACTACAGTGCAGTCAACTGTGGTGGCTTGGGTAAGCCAGTTGTGCTATACTCTTCTACTCTGTATTGTCAAAGAATGGGGGTGGGTGCCAGTCTGGACTGTGGAATTAAAACTATATTGAAATGCATGGGACAGTTTATCCTCCCAGTACTAGCTCTTCTATTTTATTTTTTTTTCTGCTGTAATAATAAGACATGTATCTGTGTCCCATCAGAGGAAGGAAAAAAAAAAAGTCCAACATTTCTGTTTCTTCAGTTCTGTGGATAAGGTATCTTGAAATATTTCTGCACCTGAGAAAGTCAGACCTGATTATCTCTGACACTGATGCAGGAACTGTAAACTCTTGTTGTAGTCAGATTTTTTACCCATGCTTACTTGAGAAGTGTGCCTTGAGGAGCAAGCAGTTTCCTGCATGTGCCTCTTAAATATTGGCGAATATATGTTTCCTCAGTCAGAATTGCTATGTTAATGTTGCCACACTTTTTAATAAAAATAAGATGTAAGTTGTTAAATTATAAAACCATATTTTCCTCTCCTCTTCTGTCCCAAATGTCTCCCCCAGTGTGTTTATTTGTTATAACATTCTGGCATGACCGTAAGAGTGCGTGTGAGATATTACAAGTGAGTCAGTCAGCAGATTATTTTAGTCATTTGCATATTTCAGATGTCTTGGTTAATACATTGCACAGTAAGTTTATGTTCTTGCACTTTGAAGAAACAGCATTGTATCACTTATGTCACAGATCCTTTTATAGGGTAGGCATGAAAAAAATTTGTTCATGCAAGATGAGAATGAGGTTAAGGGAGTTGCTGGAGGTCACTGCATGTTGAGTTATGCATGGGACATCGATCATCTGACAGACTATACTACTCAAATTACTGGAGTTTACATTTGTTAAATAAAATTGAATTGCCACTCATCTTTCACCTATCTGCAAAGACTAGAATTGAGGATGCCCTATTTGTAGGCACAATTGAGAATACTACAGGCATCTAAAGCCATGTAGGATGTCCAGTGAACTTCTTTGCTTTCATTACTTTTATCCACTGCAACACAAATTTTTAACGATGGGTCCTGACAGATAAATGGAAGAGAACTACAGTCTTTTTAGTGTAAATACTACATATACTAGCATACTGTAAACAGTTGCTTAGTATAATTGAACACTATAAATGGAATTTGTTGGTTTAGTCTTCTAATTTACCTGATGTTTTTAATGGAATATAAAACTGGAGGACTAATAAGGTATTCTTCCAGAAGATCTTGGAATATCTTCTTGTCAGTGGAATGGGTGTTTCAACCTAATGTCTCAAACAAACTCCAATTTGTGTAATTAGGTTTGGTCAGCTCAAGATTCATTCTTGCCTACCCTTAAACTGTTGTGTTATACACCATGTGTGAAGTGTATATGGCCATCCTCTCAGAAGGTCTGCCTCCCTCAGTCTCCCATTTTCCTTCACTGCTGGCTGTCAAGTGACAACTCAGGAGATACTTGTTCACACAAAAGTAGCACATATGTTGATAGCAGGATACTAAGATGTATGAAGCCCTTTCAAATTATCAGTCAAACCTGTCTAAGGCTAACCTACCTAATATGAGTTGCCTTTCCTCAAACATCTTATTATAGGGGCTGTATTTCTCTTGTACTTCAGGGTAGAAACATCTTCTGGTCTTATGCCTCAAAATGCACCTTAGTGGTAGAAAATAAGCTCAAAATATGCAACAGCAAGGTAGAAGTGAAAGTGTGTAGTTAAGCTTTGAGTAACAGTGATGGAACTAAGATTTTGAGGAAACCGTAGATAAAATACAGTTAAGGCAGGGAAGTTTGGCATCTGCACTTATACCTGAGGATACCTGGACACAAATACCAAAAGAGAGAAATGAAGAAGTAAAGCCACAAAACACTGTAGAGTTATATATCTTACCATGGTTTCAGCTAATGCAAATTTTGATTTTAAAAGTTAATTCATAGTCATTCTTCTCCACACAGTTGGGCATATGCATACAGCTTCTTCCCCAGTGCCCTCCCCAAGACATCTACCTATTAGATGTGGATGTTGGGTGTAATACTGCATTGTGTTGAGAGAAGGGATTATTTCAGGGGTGTGTGTGGAAGGCTATGGATTTAAGATCCTCTTAATCTCAAAAAAATTATTTAGGACTAATAGCAGGGATGAAAGAATGGAAGTTGAAAATGTCTTTTTCAGGAATCCACTAAACTGAGACCTAAAGATTAGAACTGGATGTATCTGCCAACAAATCTATACCTATGAAGCAATGAATAACAAAATCTTATTTTTTGTATGGGTGATTCTCTCTTATAGGGAGGACTTAAGAGCACCACCTATTATTAAAGTTGACTGCACTTCCTATGGTAAACCCTTTTCCAATTACAAAAACTTTCACAAAATATTAACCATTCAGGCTAAAGCTTTCTGGCCATATGTCTGATGTTTGCATTTCATTTTATTACATTTTAATTTATTTGGAAAGTTCCAGTCAAAAACATTCCTCTATTTCAGAGAAATAGGAAAAAGAATAGACTATTTTCCTCAATTAAGATATTCTGATGTTCATTACATTAGGAAGCTCCAGAGTAACACAACTCACTCAGTCGCGAGATCAGCT
>VZTO01026308.1:0-11887 GCA_013400615.1 Syrrhaptes paradoxus | reverse complement strand
CCATCCCATCCCATCCCATCCCATCCAACCCCATCCCATCCCATCCATGCAGACATGCTCCAACCCTCCTCCCAGTACCCCCCAGTCCCCCCAGTATCAGGGCAGGGCACCCACAGCTGGTCCCCGCAGGCTTGACGGAGGACGAGGACGTCCAGCGGATGCTGCGGGGGTCCCCGCTGCAGAAGATCAAATCCCGGGGGGCCCCCAGGGAGCGGCTCTTCCGCCTGCAGGAGGACGGGGTGACCATCGGCGTCGAGGGGGACTCGGGGCGCGCCCACCCCCGGCAGAGCTGTGAGTGCCACCGCTGGGGACTGCCCCTGGGGGGCTCGGGGACCCTGGACCACGTCCTGCACAGCCCCCAGCAGTGCCCCAAACCCACCTGGGGGCACCTGGGGGTGAGCTGGGACCCAGACCCCACCCAGACCCCCACCTGGGACCTAGACCCCCACCCAGGACCCCCACCCCATCCCAGGTCCCAGAACCCAATGGAGGACCCAGCCCACAACCTGGCACTCGGACCCCCACCCAGACCCCCACCTGGACACACATCCCCACTCAGGACCCAGACCCCAGCCCACCCAGTGCCTTCCAGTGCTTTCCAGTGCACCCTGTTACATCCCAGTGCACCCAGTGCCTCCCAGAGCTTCCCAGTGCCTTCCAGTGCTTCCCAGTGCACCCAGTGCATCCTGTTACATCCCAGTGCACCCCAGGCTGTGCCCCCAGACCCCACACCCTTCCCCGTCCCCCCTGGGACCCGCATGAGCTCCTGTCTCCATCCCAGCCAGGCTCTGTCCCTGCTCCCCACTGTCACCCATCCCTTCCCACCCTCCCATCTGGGACGGGTGCCCAGAGCCGGCACCGCCGCCAGACAGCTCCACCCCCCCCTGCTCCAGTGTCCCTGTCCCCATCCCCGCAGGGGACAGTGGCCGCAGCTCCCGTCCCGCCTGGGATTAGTGGGTTAAGCCCGGCTGCGGCACCAACAGCGCCCTTGCCGTGGTCCCCTGGGGCAAAAAGGGGACACAAAGGGGACATGTGGGGTGGCCATCAGCAGCCAGGATGCTCATGGGTGGGGGACATGGCGAGGGACCACCCCGGGGTGTCCCCATCACTGCACGTGTCCCCNTGTCCTTGTCACCTCACGTGTCCCCGCAGTCTTGGTGACACACATCGAGGGGGTCCGCGAGGGACACCAGTCGGAGGGTCTCCGCAAGCACGGCGCCGCCTTCCCCGCGTGCCACTGCTTCACCCTCGTCTTCAAGGGCAAGCGCAAGAACCTCGACCTGGTGGCCCGGGGCGAGGAGGACGCCCGGCACTGGGTGCGGGGACTCACCAAGCTGATGGGGCGGCTGCAAGCCATGAGTCAACCAGAGAAGCTCGACCAATATCCTTTGTCTGGGGGCTTGGGGACAGGTTGGGGACAACCGTGGGGGTGACATCGGGTGGTTTCCTTACCCTGGCGTAGCTGGATCCACGGGGTCCTGCAGCGAGCGGACAGGGACAAGGACAACAAGATGTCCTTCCGGGAGGTGAAGAGCATGCTGAAGATGATCAACATCGACATGGATGACGTCTACGCCTACAAGCTCTTCAAGGTACCCGTCCTGTGCTCTGTCACCTGCTGTGCCCTGCTGCTGTCACCAGGAGGGAGTGCGGGCTCCTTCTCTGCCTTCCCAAGCACAGAGAACTGTCAAACTCGTCACACCCCAAGCCACCCACCATCACCAGCGGTTGGGTCCACCACCAGTGGTTGGATCCATCACCAATGGTTGGGTCCATCACCAATGGTTGGATCCACCACCAATGGTTGGGTCCATCACCAGTGGTTGGGTCCATCACCAATAGTTGAGTCCACCACCAATGGTTGGGTCCATCACCAATGGTTGGGTCCATCACCAATGGCTGGATCCATCACCAAAGGTTGGGTCCATCACCAGTGGTTGGGTCCACCACCAATGGTTGGGTCCCATCATGAGCTCATGATGGGGTGGGGTGAGCTGTGTCCCCCACTGCTCTGTGGGTCCCCAAAGTGTGTCATTTCCCCCCCATGAGATGCTGTCCCCATGGGCATCTCCCAAGGTCCCCTTCCACCTGGGGAAACTGAGGCACAGTGCTCTGGTCTGTCCCAGACTGGGAGGGGTTAGAGGCACAACCCATCCCCGAGCCCTCATGCCAGTAGCTGAGCCCCCCCCCAAACTCATCACACACGCTGCCAACCCCAAGGGACAGGCAGGATGAGGAAGGGGGTGGCCGTGCCCCCTCCCCATGAGCAGGGGATGGTCCCCAAGGTTGGGTTGTGGTCCCACCAGGAGTGCGACAGCTCAGGCGACGAGCGGCTGGAAGGGCGGGAGGTGGAGGAGTTCTGCCGGCGGCTGCTGCGGCGCCCGGAGCTGGAGGAGATTTTTGGGCGTTACTCGGGGGAGGACCGCGTCCTGTCGGCCGAGGAGCTGCGGGATTTCCTGCGGGACCAGGGCGAGGACGCCAGCCTGCACCAGGCCCGCGCCGTCATCCGCACCTACGAGCTCAACGAGAAGGGTAGGGCTGAGGACGGCCAGCTCGGTGCGTGGGTGGTGGTGGTGGGACGGTGGGATGGGTCATTGGTGGCGTGGGGATGGGGCTCTGCTTGGTGGTGTCACCCCCCAAGCTGGTATGGGATCATCCAAGGCTTGGGTGAGTGTCCCCATGTCCCTTCCCTGGGGTGGCACCAGGTGTCAGTAGTCCAACCTGTGGCTTTGCTGGTCCCTGGTGGATGTGACACTGTGGGGACAGGGGACATGAGGGTGGGGACGGACAGTGAATGGACATCCATGTCTCCCGGGTGATGCAGTGTCAGCCCTAGCATGAGTGTGACACTGCCAGGGGACCTCCACGTCCCTTGGGTCCCACAATGGCAGGTCCAGGGTGAACACGGCACTAGGAGGACAAGGGACATCATGGTGGAGATGAAGGACCTCCCTGTCCCTTGGGTGTCACAGCAGCAACCCCAGCGTGGACGTGGCACGAGTAGGATGGGGGACATCAGGGTGGAGGTGGGACACCGAAGGGACCTCCACATCCCCTGGGTGCCACAGGGCCACGTCTGGGGTGAACGTGGTACTGCTGGGAGACAGGGGACATCCAGGCGGGGACAGTCCCCGGGGTGCCACCCTACCAGCAGCATGCCAACCCTCTGTGACACCCCGGCGCCGTGTCCCGCAGCCAGGCAGCAGGACCTGATGATGCTGGATGGCTTCATGATGTACCTCCTCTCTGCCGCCGGTGACATCCTCAACCAGGAGCACACCAAGGTGCACCAGGACATGAGCCAGCCCCTCTGCCACTACTTCATCTCCTCCTCCCACAACACCTACCTGACCCACAACCAGATCGGGGGCACCAGCAGCACCGAAGCCTACGTCAGGTGGGTGCCCCACGGTCGGATGCTCCATGGTTGGTCAGTCTGGTGGTTTGGGGGTGTCACGGTGGGGCAGGGACTCATCTGGTGACAACGTGGTGGCAGGGCGCTGATGGCAGGATGCCGTTGTGTGGAGCTGGACTGTTGGGAGGGTTCCGACGGGGAACCCATCGTCTACCACGGCCACACGCTCACCTCCAAAATCCTCTTCCGCGATGTCATCGAGAGCATCCGTGACTACGCCTTCAAGGTCAGCCGGGCGCCGGCAGCCCTGGGACGGGTGCTGGGGGACGGGTGCTGAGCGCTGCCCGTCCCGTCCCCAGCAATCGCCCTACCCCGTCATCCTGTCCCTGGAGAACCACTGCGGGCTGGAGCAGCAGGCCACCATGGCCCGCCACATGAAGGCCATCCTGGGGGACATGCTGCTGACCCAGCCGCTGGAGGGGCAGGACCCTCATGAGCTCCCGTCCCCAGAGGTAAGGCCACGCGCCCGCCCACCACAGTGTCCCCATGTGTCCCCTGAGCCCTGAGCTTGCCCCGTCCTCCCACAGCAGCTGAAGGGGAAGGTCCTGGTGAAGGGCAAGAAGCTGCCGGAGCCATGGTATGAGCCCCGGAGTGTCACCTCCCTTCCGGACCCCGAGGAGGAGGAAGAGGAGGAGGAGGAAGAGGAGGAGAATCTTCAGGATAGAAGCAACCGGCGAGTAAGGGGCTCTCTCAGGGCTATGGTGCCAGGGAACCACGGTGTCCCAGTGCTGCTGGAGGACCCTGGTGTCCTGGTGGTACTGGAGGACCCCAGTGTCCTGGGGGTGCTGTAGGGCCACGGTGTCCTGGGGGTGCTGGAGGACCCCAGTGTCTTGGTGGTGCTGGAGGACCCCAGTGTCCCAGTGCTGCTGGAGGACCACGGTGTGCTGGGGGTGCTGGAGGACCCTGGTGTCCTGGGGGCACTGGAGGACCCTGGTGTCCTGGTGGTGCTGGAAGACCACGGTGTCCTGGGGGCACTGGAGGACCCTGGTGTCCCGGTGGTGCCACGGGACCACCGCGTCCCAGGATCCACCAACTCTGCCCTGCTCTCTCCTCTTCCAGTCGCTGCAGTCGCCGCAGGAGGTCAGACCTCTGCAGGTGGGTCGCGTGGTGGAGCTGGGTGGGCCGAGGGGTCGGGACGGTGAGCGGTTCTCACTGGCTGGCAGAGGGGACTGAGCCTGGGGACTCCTCGGAGGTGCCTCCCTCTTCCCCTGTCGGGTCGGGTGCTCCTTTTCTGGGGTGTCCATCAGCTTGGGGTCTCCACTGCCTTGGGAACTCCATGACCTTGGGTCTCCATCACTTTGGGTTCTCCATCACCTCCAGGATGACCCCTTGGGGTCTCCATTGCTTTGGGGGGGGGGGGGGCAGTTCTCCATTGCTTCAGTTCACCACCACCTCAGGGCCTCCATCCCCTTGGGATCTCTGACATCTTGGGGTGTCCACTTTGGGGTCTCCATCACCTCAGGGGTCTCCAGTACCTTGGGAACTTCATGACCTTGTTTCTCCGTGACTTTGGGGTCTCCATCACCTCTGGGATGACCCCTTGGGGTCTCCATTGCCTTGGGAACTCCATGACCTTGGGTCTCCATCACTTTGGGGTCTCCATCACCTCAGAGTCTCCATCTGCTTGGGGTCTCCATGACCTCAGGGGTCTCCACGGCCTCAGGTTCTCCATCACTTTGGGGGTCTCCATGGCCTTGGGGGTCTCAATGCTCAGCACTAGCAGGGCAGAGGGGCTGTAGCCCCTCAGGCAGACCAGTGGCCACCAGAGCCACGGTGGCCCTGACACCGCGGTGGCTCCTGCAGGCCAAGGACGCGGCGCAGGTGGCCCCGGAGCTGTCGGCCATGGTGGTGTACTGCCAGGCTGTCCCCTTCCCTGGCCTGGCCCACGCCCTGCGTCACCCCCGGCCCTGCGAGGTGTCCTCCTTCAGCGAGAGGAAGGCTCGGAAGCTCATCAAGGAGGATGGTGAGGGTGATGGGATGGGGACGGGGACAGGGACACAGGGGCTCCATGCTGCTGACCTCACAGGGTGCAGGGTGGGGTTGCGATGGGGTCTGTCACCGGGGTGGCTCCATGGGTGATGGTTGGGGACACGCTGGCCTTGGCTGGGTGGCTCTGGTCTAGTGGGACTGGGGTCTGGGGTCAGCGGCCAGGGTGAAGGTCACAGGGTCATGGATCAGGGTCTAGTGTAGGGGTCTGGGGTCAGGGTTTGGGATCGGGATCCAGGGTCAAGGTCTGGGGTCAAGGTCCAGGGTCTGGGGTCTGGGGTTCAGGTCTGGGATTAGGGTCAAGGTCTGGGGTCAGGGTCAGGGTCAGGGGTCCAGGGCTAGGATTAAGATCCAGGTCAGCATCCAGGGTCTGAGGTCTGGGGTCAGANGGTTGGGGACACGCTGGCCTTGGCCGGGTGGCTCTGGTCTGGTGGGACTGTGGTCTGGGGTCAGCGTCTGGGGCCAGAGGCCAGGGTGAAGGTCACAGGGTCATGGATCAGGGTCTAGTGTAGGGGTCTGGGGTCAGGGTTTGGGATCGGGATCCAGGGTCAAGGTCTGGGGTCAAGGTCCAGGGTCTGGGGTCTAGGGTCCGGATCTGGGATTAGGGTCAAGGTCTGGGGTCAGGGTCAGGGTCAGGGGTCCAGGGCTAGGATTAAGATCTGGGTCAGCATCCAGGGTCTGAGGTCTGGGGTCAGAGTCTGGGGTCAGGGGTCAGGTCAAGGTCTGGGGTCAATCCCAGGTCAAGGTCCAAGGTCCAGTTCCAGGGTCGGGATCTGAGCCCCGGGGTCCAGTCTCAGGGTCCGGGTCACGTTCTGAGCTCTGGGTCCCCCCAGCCTGGCAGGCTCTGTCCGTGTCCCTGGTCCCAGGGGTGCGGGCAGGACACCAGCACCCATGGGGACAGCACCCATGGGTGCAGCCCCCCGCTGAGCCGCGTCCCCCCAGGCCCGGCGCTGGTGCGGTACAACGCCCGGCAGCTCAGCCGCGTCTACCCGCTGGGGCTGAAGATGACCTCCTCCAACTACAACCCCCAGGAGATGTGGAACGCCGGCTGCCAGCTGGGTGAGACCCCTGGGGACACCCCATCACCTGGGACCCTCCCTGCCCGCCCCATGGCTGTCACCCCCCCTGACACCCCTGTCCCCGCAGTGGCCCTCAACTTCCAGACGCCGGGCTGCGCGATGGACCTCAACGCCGGGCGCTTCCTGGGCAACGGGCGCTGCGGCTACGTGCTGAAGCCCCCCTGCCTGCGCTGTCCCCCCGGGGAGGGGACCCGCCGCCTGGCACTGCACATCAGGGTGAGGTGACACCCATGACATGCCCACGCCTGGCCAGGTGCCACCTGCATCCCTCTTCCCAGGTGCCACCAACCCCATGGCCAACCAGGTGCCACTGGCACACCTTCTCCTGGGGGACACCAACCCCATCAGGTGCTGCCCATGTCCCTTCTGGGTGACACCAACCCCAGGACCAGCCAGGTGCCACCCACGTCCCTTCTGGGTGACACCAACCCGAAGCTCAAACAGGTGCCACCCATGTCCCTTCTGGGTGACACCAACCCCAAGCTCAAACAGGTGCCACCCACGTCCCTTCGGGGTGACACCAACCCCACACCCAGCCAGGCGCCACCTATGTCCCTTTTGGGTGGTGACACAAATCCTGCGTCCAGCCAGGTGACACCCATGTCCCTTCCGGGTGACACCAACCCCACGCCCACCTGGGTGCCACCAGCCTCTCTTCCCCCAGGGACACTGCCCCTGTTCTCACATCTGTTTGGGTGACACTGACCCCATCTCCTCACCTGGCCAAGTGCCACCCATGTCCCCTCTCCTGGGGACACCAAACCTGTCCCCAAATCCAGCTGGTATCAGCCATGTCCCTTCTGGGTGGCACCAATCAGTTCCATTCTCCCCACCTCAACCTTGCTCCTGGCTGGGTGTCACCTGCATCCCTTGTCCTGGGGACACCAACCCTGTCCCCGCACCCAACCAGGTGCCACCCTTCTCCCTTCTCTTGGGACCACCAACCCTGTCCCCGCACCCAACCAGGTGCCACCCTTCTCCCTTCTCTTGGGACCACCAACCCTGTCCCCGCACCCAGCCACGTGCCATCCATGTCCCTTCTCCTGGGGACACCAACCCTGTCCCCGCACCCAGCCAGGTGCCACCCTTGTCCCTTCTCTTGGGAACACCAACCCTGTCCCTACACCAAGCCATGTGCCACCCTTGTCCCTTCTCCTGGGGACATCAAACCTGTCCCCGCACCCAGCGATGTGCCACCCAGGTCCCTTCTCTTGGGAACACCAACCCTGTCCCCACACCCAGCCACGTGCCACCCATGTCCCCACCACCCCGCGGTGGCCGTGCCGCGGTCCCCAGCGCCCTGTGTCCCCAGGTGATCTCGGCGCAGCAGCTGCCGAAGCTGAACCGGGAGAAGGGCAGCTCCATCGTGGACCCCTTCGTGCGGGTGGAGATCCACGGTGTCCCCAACGACTGTGCCCGCCAGCAGACCCGCCACAAGCTCAACAACGGTGAGCGCCCGCGGGCCACCACGGCCCGGCTACCGGTCCCCAGGGACACCCCAGGGCTCCTCGTCCCTGGGGACAATCCCACGGCAGCTTGTCCTCAGGAGCATCCTTGGCACCCAGTCCC
The DNA here is from genome assembly GCA_013400615.1 of Syrrhaptes paradoxus. Lineage (NCBI taxonomy): Eukaryota > Metazoa > Chordata > Aves > Pterocliformes > Pteroclidae > Syrrhaptes > Syrrhaptes paradoxus. The sequence continues at coordinate 3,838 of VZTO01026308.1, read as the reverse complement.
TGGGGACAATGCCAGGGCACCCAGTCCCCAGGGTCACCCTCATCCCTAAGGACACCCCGGGGCACCCTGATGGCCAGGAGCTACCCAGGGCACCCAATCCTTGGGGACACCCCAGAGCACCTGGTCCCCAGGGGCACCTTTGGGCACCGAGTCCCTGGGGACACCCCGGGGCACCTAGTTCTCAGGGACACCACGAGACACCCAGGTCCTCAGGAGCACCCCAGGGCACCCAGTCCCAGGGGACAATCCCAGGGCACCCAGTCCCTGGGGGCACCCCNCCAGTATACCCCATCACAGCCCCAGTATGACCCCCATTCCTCCAGTACAGCCCAGCCCAGCCCCAGTTGGGGGACTGGGCTATACTGAAGAAGTAGGACCTCCATTCCCCCAGTAGGATCCCAGTATGACCCTCATTGCTCCAGTACAGCACGTCACAGCCCCAGTATGACCTCCATTCCCCCAGTACAGCCCAGCCCGGCCCCAGTATGACCCCCATTTCCCCAGTATACCCCATCATGGCCCCAGCATGACCCCCACTTTCCCAGTATACCCCATCACCACCCCAGCATGCTCCCCACTTCCCACCGAGTCCCTGGGGACACCCCGGTATGACCTCCATTCCCCCAGTAGGATCCCAGTATGACCCCCATTCCCCCAGTACACCCCAGTACAACCCCCCTTCCCCCCGGCTCCCCCCGTCCCCCCCCCACCGTACAGCCGCCAACCCCGCCCCGGGACGAGCGCAGTGGGGGGTCGAGCGTGTCCCCATGCCTGGGGTGGCGGGTGGTCCCGGTGGTCCTGGTGGCCGCAGTGGCCGGTCCCACGCCCCGTCCCCGTGCCGCAGGCTTCAACCCGCGCTGGGAGGAGACGCTGCAGTTCGAGGTGCGGGCGCCCGAGCTGGCGCTGGTGCGGTTCGTGGTGGAGGACTACGACAGCACCTCCTGCAACGACTTCGTCGCCCAGTTCACCCTGCCCCTGGCCAGCATGCGCCAAGGTGGGTGGCTGCCCACCCCGCTGTCCCCTCCCGGGGATGGGGACGGTCCCCTGCCACTGGCTCAGCCCCCCCTGTCTCTGTCCCCAGGGTATCGTCACATCCACCTGCTCTCCAAGGACGGGGCGTCCCTGTCCCCTGCCACGCTCTTCGTCCACGTTCGGTGCAAGAGCCTGTGAAGTCCCTGTGGTCCTGGGAGGGACGTCGTGTCCCCGTGTTGGGGACAATGTGCTCCTCCATGGGGTGGGCACCCTCCTGCGCCAGGGACACCCCAGTCCCTGTGCGGGGACAGCCTGGGGACATTGCACACCCAGCTGCGGTGACAGCAGGGCTGGTTTGGGGATGCCAGCGGGTTGGGGACCTCCTCCATGTCCCCTAGTGCCACCCCATCTGCTGGGTGACATGCCCCACTCCTCCCCTCCCTGGCTGTGACCCCGAGGGGACAGGGACGCTGTGACAACCAGGATGGGGTGGCACCACCAAAAAGACCCACCACAGCCCCGGGGGGGTGAGATGGGTGACAGCAACCCCCAAATGCCACCACCCCCGGCCACGCTTGATCCTGGCCCCCACCCTGGGCTGCAGGGACAGTGACATTACCGTGATGTCCCCAAGGGGACCCTGCCACCACACAGCACCCAGTGTTGAGCCCCTGCCCGGCCGGTGGCCGCGTTCCCGACCCCTGCTCCAGCGCGGTGGCGGTGACAGATCCACACCCCGGTGTCACGCCAGTCGAATAAAGGTTTTATTTTAACAGAGCCTGTCCCCGTGTCCCTGTCACCTCCGGGGGCCCCTTGGGGGGTAGACGCCAAGGGGCAGAAGGGATGAGCCCCCCCCAAACGCAGCACTGCCCCAGGGAGCTGCACAGCACCCATGGGTGCTGCACCCATGGGGGCCGGGGAGGGCTTGTCCCCCAAAAATGCCACGGGGACAAGGGGAGGGTCCCACAGGACACCCCCCCACGCACACCCACCCTCCCCCAGCCCAGGACACTGGGCACGCAGGAGGGGACACGGAAGTACTTGCATAGGTGACACAGGACCCTGAGCAGTGGGGACGCGATGGCACTGCCAGGGGGGACATGATGGCACTGCCGGGGGGACATCACAGCCTCCTGGGCCCCCACTGAGGCCCCGCAGGTTCCAGGCTGGGGCGGGCAGAGCCCCTTGGGGTCCGTGGGGTGACACAGGGGACCACAGGGACAGGGGGACGTGGGAGTGCATAGACGGGGGTTGGCCGTGGCGCGCAGCTTTGGGAACCTTTGGCTGGGAGGGCAGGAGCGTCTCGGAGCTCTTGGGGACACAGGTCACATCATGGCAGGAGGCAGCAGCGCTTGTTTCCCAAGATTTTCTCGATGGGATAAAGGTTTTCCGTGAAATAAAACAATTCCTTTACCTCGGACGTCCCTGTAGCACAGGGTGACACCAGGGCGATGCCGATGGCATGTCGCGTTTCCACGCTTCCGGAGAAAAGCAGCCGAGCGGAGAGCCCCGAGGTCGGCAGCGGCAACAGATCGTCCCCACGATGTCCGCAGCCCCGGTGTCACAGCAGGTGGCAGAGGGACACACACCCCAGGAATCCAGGCAGAGGCGGGTACGTTGGCGAGCTCCAGCCGCAGCGAGGAGCCGAGTGCCCCCAGTCTTGGGGCGTTGCTGCTCCTGGGTTCAGCGCTCGCCCCGTCGAGCAGAGTCGGAGGCTCCGAGGCCGGGGAGGAGAAGGGACAAGGCATCGCTCGCACAAATAGCCCTTAGAAAGGAATTTCGCCGTGCTCCTGAGCCCGCGGGGAGCGACGGTGCCATCCTCCCTCTCCAGGCACCTGCGGAAAGGAGCGAGTTTAACGGAGCAGGAAGCAAACAGCGGGGACACAACAGCCGACAGCAGCAGACGGAGCCCAGAACACCCTCCGGCAGGCGGGAGGAACCGGCAGCCCGGCCACCGCATCCCTGCGCTCCCTTCGGCACAGCCAGCAGCTACCTCGGTTCGCCCGCGTGGAGAAAAAGTCACAGTTCGGTGACCTGGAGGTGGCCTTCAGCAGACGAATGTGACTCGTGTCAGTTTGGAACAGGAAAGATTTAAAATATATATAATATAGACTTTTATTATTCACCCGTGAACTCCATTCTATGCCAACCACGAGCTAGTTTCAGCGGTTACATTCCCTTGATCACGTCTTTACGAGGATGCAATTAACCCAAAAACAAAGGAGACCGCTGACGCCAGCGGGGGAGCGGCGGCCGGCGCTGCGGGACGCAGGCGGTGAATCCAGACGGCGGCAGGCGGCTGCGCGGCTGCTTCGCTTCCACCTCTCCCAGCGTGGGTCCGGCTGCGGCGGAAAGGACGAGGGCAGCACCTCCGCCGGGCCCGGCTCCTCCGCGTTCTCCTGCCGAGGGCTCAGTTACTGCAGCACCAGTCCCACCTGCGGGAGCCAACGGAGACGGTGGGTCAAGATGTGCCCGAGCGCCAGCGGCCTCTGTCCCAGCGCCGGCTCCGGGCAGAGCCATCGCTGTGCCAGCCGGAGAGCTCAGCACCATCCGTGCTGGTTTTTCCCAGCGGCTTTGGGATATTTGGGAGCTGGGAGGGTCCTGGGTGTGTGGCAAATGGGTGCAGGGACCCTGCCCGGCGCTGGGCTGGGGACACGACTGACATTTGGGGTGTGACAAATCAACGCAGACTGCAGGACAGCCCTGATTGATGAGCCGAGGTTATTTCTAAACTAAATAATAAGATATTTGGGAGAAGCTGCTTCCTGAGAGCCCGGTGCTGGGACAGATCCTCCGCAGGCAGCCAGCACGATGGGACGCTCTGGCCGCTGCGGAATGGGACACACTGGTGACCAGTTCCTGGATC
>VZTO01026307.1:0-18772 GCA_013400615.1 Syrrhaptes paradoxus | reverse complement strand
TGGTGTTGGGTTGACGGTTGGACTTGATGATCCTTGAGGTCTTTTCTAACCTTCATGGTTCTATGATTCTGGATGCAGGGTGGTTTGTAACACCTAGCTCAAATGTGTTTGCTTTTTTTTAGCAGTGTTAAGCTCTGTATCACATTGTGGGCACCCTTATTTTCCCCCCTTCCTGGGGCTAGTGAAGAGGGAGGTGTCATCTGTGTTCTACAACCTTATATGAGTTTTCCCCAAATTGTAAAAGAACTAGTAATGGAAACACAATTTGTGTGCATCCACGCTTTTGTTTTGTCTATTTTGAATGATTAATAGGTGGTAGTGGCTTGTTACAGGATACTTTCCTAGCTGTCAGTGTCTTGAAATAGTAATAATGAAAGCAAGGAGTATCTTTGTGTGTATTGTGTACTTATACAGCTGGGAACATGTGATTTCCTGAACATGTGTTAGGTTTTGTTTACCTGGTCTGAGACTTTCTGTAGTGTTTGCAATCCAAAATGTAGTTTTTTTATGAATTGTTGGTGTTGTACTTTTGCCAGGTTGTTGGTGATTTGCCTTTTTAAAAAATTTTATATATGTGTGTACACATATGAGGAGACGTCATCTGCCTGGATTTTGGTAAGAAACTGTTCCCTTGGGGTTTGCTGAAGGAGTCGTTATCTGATGTTTAGTTCATAAACACAAAGCCTGTTGCTATGGTCAAGAAGGGAGAGCCTGGAACCTGATTAGGTCTATGGTTAAATTAATTGCCATCGATTTTAATATGTAATCAATTTAATTTGTTTGAAAAACCTCTGAAAACACTTCCTTAGGAACACAAGATTTCTCCCTAATTAAAAATAAGCCTTTCCTGCGGTGTGCTGTCTTTTTTGCAGTCATTCACTTATTCTTGCACCTATCAGCAGCTCTCAGCCTTTAGAACTCTCTTTATTTCAGTTGAGACAGATTTGATTTGGAAGATTAAAATACAATTTATGACCTAGTACTGCAGCTTCTGGGAAACCTGGCATTTCCAGTGACAGTTTAAATAGATTAGGGTTTTTAAGACCAAACTCTGGGGGAATCACATACTTTTTTTAGTAGTAGACTGTATTTTAAATAATTTTTTAGCTTAGTAGATTTCAGTCAAAACACTGAGATTGTTATTAGTCTTAAAATTCCTCTCTGCTTTCTCCTGTCTTGTCCAAATACTGGAGTTTTGTTTTTTTTATTTTTTTTTTGAGCTGTGAGGTTATGAGCATCTAAAAAACTGCTATTCTGTCTTAGCTGCTCTTGCTCTTTGATTAGGGTTTGTTGAAAGCAAAATTGTATTTTTCTAATATCAGTTATACACCTGTTCTAGAAGTGCATCTTCAATCTATAAGTAAAATATGGCAAGTAAATACTGCCAAGTCTCATACACTTTCTTTATAAGTTATGACTCTGGAAACAAGTGACTAACAATAACTGTGTAATTGTTTTCGAAAAAAGAGTTCCTTGTTTGTGCTTTTTGTAACCTTGCAGGTGTTCCTTTTCAGCAGATACTCAGCAGTGGCCTTGCTGCAGCTTGAATGCAGCTGTTCTGCATTATTTGGAAAGCTTTTCATGTTCTGTGGTGTTTTTATGGATGCAAATATTCCTCATCGTATTTCTTTCTGATTTATGTATCATGGTTACTTAAAATAATTTGGAGCTATCTGACCATTCTGTTGTCTGTCTGCTGTAAAAAGCATACTTAAGTGTGCAGGCTTGAATCTTATGTTAAGATTTGTCTGTCTAAATTACATATGTATTTCAAAATGGTTAGTAACAGGGCAGGGGAAGAAATAGGTTTAAGTCTGGCTGGAAACTTAATTTTCTTCTATGCAGTTCTTGCCTCTTGAGGCTTAAAATTTTATGCATTTTCAATCTTTTGGTTTGCTTTTGCTTCTGTGCTGCTTTGTGGGATATGGTGAGTGTAGTGTGATTTTTTTTTTTTTTTTTTTTTTTCTCTTTTCTTGATAAGTGCTGGACTTTTCTCCAAGTAGTGGCTTTCCTGAAGCACAGTGGCATTGTGTTGGGGTTGATGAAGTGCACCGTGGGATTTGTAGTTCTTTCTAAAGAAACTAATCTCTAGAGGAGTCATACCTGAAGCTGGCTAGAACTTCATCCCTCGGGTAGTACAAGAGTAGCTTGCCTAAATCTCTTGGCTTTTGCCATGAGTATTCTTCTGTCAAATACTTATTTTCTCTGCTATGCAAACATACTTTGAAGAAAACAGTCATTTTTAAAAATGCAGTTTTGACTTTTTGTGGAACCGAAACACTTTGTTTCCTATGTGTATGTGTGCTGTTACCCTCAGTTTTATTTTGAAATGCAGGTAGTCATTCTGTCCTGAAGAGATAATAGCTGTTCTTTTTGTACGTTATGGGCGTAAAGTGTGTCAACAAGCTAGCCTTTCTATAAAGCTAGAGACTAGGTCAGGAGGCACCCCAGCCTTTGTTATGGTCTTCAGGAGGTACTGTGCTACTCCCCAGGAAAGTAAGTTTGAGAATGAATTGGGAAAGAGTGGCTGTGTTCAGCTGTGACATCTGGAATCTGCAAGTACAGAACAGTATTTGTGGGGAAAACCAGGACTGAAATGTTTGATTCATAGTATAGTTTAAGATAATAGTATCAAACTAGTCAGTGATAATGTGGTTAAAGAAACGTGTTGCCAGAAGGAACTCATAAAGAACCGGAGGCATCTTTGAGAATTGTTTTTAATGGCTTGTGCTCATTTGAGAAGGGGAAGGTACCTTGTCATCCATAGTTTAATGAATTAACACTTGATATCAACAGCCAGTCGAGCTGGTTAGTGCCTTATCCGTGTGCTTTTAGTGTTCATTGCAGGTGTGAGATTTCTTGAAAACATAACAGAAAACATGGTCAGCCTGAGCTGGTATGAAATGTGAATAATGGCTTTTCTTCCTTTTAATCGATTGTTGTTGTTGTTTGGGTTTTACTTTGTTTTTAAAGAATGTGGTGACCAATGCTTGGAGCGCAGGACTGGAATTCAAGTAGACTTTATGGTTGCACATTCTCCATGTCACTGACTCATGCCAATACTGTCATCAGTGACACAGCTTGATACTTGTTATATAATGATACTCAGTGAGAGTTTGACACAGCCTCATTGGGATACATTTTCTGTCTTTTTGGAGGCAATAATTGTTCCTACTTCTTGCAAAGCACCCTCAGGTTCAGGGCAAGCTCTTCAGGGGCAGAAAGCTCTCACTGTTCCTTTGAAGCTTGGAGTTTATGAAGAGCTGAAAGGAGGAGGGCTGTTTTGCTGTTGAGAATCAGACACTTGCCAGTGAGAAAATGTGGTGTTTTTTTTTTTCTTTCCTGATGGTGCTTCTGAGCTTTCTTCTGCTTTCAGCTTCCATTCTCAGTATTGTAAATGTAATTCCTGGGCATCTTGGAGACATTTCTTTCTCCTTCAAGTCTTTCAAGGAACTGGATGCTTCCTTTACAGCTTGCTTGTAGAGGGAGCATTGCCTGTATTAATGTGTTTGGGTTGTTCGATTTGCTTGCTTTGGCTTACCCCTGTGGGTTGTGTTATTTGTAGTTGTTCCCTAATGAATAAGGGCTCTGAAGACCTGTAGAGCTGAGAAGGGAAAACCATTTCAAAATAGAGTAGGAGTGTTCAAACAGGCAGATTTTTTTTTTACTTTGTTGTACTTGTAGTGGTGAGGGAAATGAAGCATGTGTGCAAAGCAAATCAAGGTTTTCCTATGAGTCATTAACTCTCTTTGCCAGTTGTCAGAAGAGTGGTAAGCTTGCTCCTTTTATTTCTTAATGACACCAAATCAGGCACCAGTTTTGTTTACTGTGGCCATGAAATTTACTGTACGTGCTAACAGATTTGAGAGGTTCAGTTAAGTAACTCTGACTTTTTCAGAAATGAAGTTCTCATGCACTTTCTGAAAGAAAAGTGTTATGTTTATGTGAAGATTGAGTACAACTTCAGTATGATACGGCTGATATAATGAGATATTTCAGGTGTAGCTTGATCCATTGATTAATGAAGACATTAAATGATTGGGAAAAAACATGAATTTGCCTGACTGAGGTTACAAGAATACAAACTGAGGATTTCACAGGTTTAGGCATATTACCTAGAGGCACAGACAATTTCCTAGGTATCATTCTTGCTGAGCAGCATTCAGCAAGAGAAAAGTTGTTCAAGAGAGAGACAGTCAGTGGGAAAGCAGAGGGGAAAAAATACTCCCACTTAAAAGCAGTATGAAAAGGCCTATAGAAGAAAGAGCATCTCTGCGGTGATGTTTTCAACCTGCATTGGTCTTTGAATGCAGAGTTGCTGGGAAATGCAACAGTTGAGATGACTTTGGGGCCACATAGTCTACGTATGCTATTATGCCTTTTTGTTGATGGAGATGAAGAATTGGCGGGCCCGAGTTGTGTCTTCTAACCCAGACTGCTCTGTACTTCAGGAGTAAAAAGAATATTTCTTGATTGTGTTTTGGCTATTTTAGTTATTTGTCTCTTGCCAAGAATCAAGATTTAATTTTTTGGATGATGTGTTTGTAATCAATGACAGATGAACTTTACATGTAAAGACTTCAGCAAGATACTCTGAAGAATAAGACATTATTTGGTTATAAGGAGTATAACAGGTAGTAAAGTACTTCAAGATACCTTTCTCTTCATTTTTTGTAGTTGAATAATTTTTTCAAGGTGTGCTGTATTCTATGAGTTACCCATGTTGTACCAACAAGATTGTTGATTAATCGTCAGTAGTTGTATACAAATTTGTTTCCTAACCAAATAACTGAAACTTTCTAAAGGGGAAGGAGAAAAATAAACTAGCTTATTGAAGAGAAAACACAAACCTTTTCTTCTGTTAATTCTGGTGTTCATAAACACAGCAGTGCTTCCAAAAATGTGGTAAAATTTTAGCAACCAGTCCTCTGAGCACCTCCTCCTTTATTGCTAGCTTTCTTTTATAAGTGTAGTGAAACTGGATTACTGATGACATTTCAAGTATATTTATGAACAAATATATTAACCTTCTTTCCCATATGTTACATTATATATTACAGTGGTATCCTTCTCAAAGTTACTTGGCTGCATGTCGTTCCAATCTTATAAAAAGATGGTATCTCCATTGTAGAGATGGTGCACAACTGCGTGGAAGAACTAGAATCAGAGAATCATTAAGGTTGGAAAAGACCTCAAGGATCACCAAGTACAACCGTCAACCCAACACCACCCAACTCACTAACCCATGTCCCCAAGCACCACATCTACACGTTGCTTGAACCCCTCCAGGGATGGTGATTCCACCACTGCCCTGGGCAGCCTGTTCCAATGCCTGAGCACTCTCACAGTGAAGATTTTTTTTCTAATATCCAGCCTAAACCTTCCCTGGTGCAACTTGGGGCTGTTTCCTCTTGTCCTATCACTTGTTACTGTAGAGAAGAGCCCAGCACCCACCTCACTGCACCCTCCTTTTTCCTCCAAACTAAGCCATTTGTCCATGCTTCCCCAGAGATCTGTGGTGAGGCAGAGGGCTTTTCACATTTCCAAGATCCAAATGGCACGATGGTAGCTGAAGTAGTTTGTGTCTTAACTCCCTTTTATCTTACTCTTGGGTGTAGCCTCTCTGCAAAGGAGGCAGTGGCAAAACTGGTGAGTGGTAGTGAAATGAGAAAACTTGAAAGCCCAAGAATGGATTTAACAGGTGTAATTTGAAACTAAAGCCCCTGTTCCAAGTCCATCACTTCCTTCCTACTAATGCTGTCTGGCACAACTTGTTTCATGAGTTATTGGAGCAACTGATGTTGCTTGTCAGTGAGCCACATCATTCTGTACATGGCAATTTCCTAACTAATATGCTGTCTGGTATAGTGGAGCTGGTGGATGTAATGGGGTGATAGCAGAATAGATTTGCTTGTAAACTCCCGTTCTGATGTGAGAAGTGGCTGTCTTAATGTTACTCTTGGAGCTGTTATGAACCCCATCAGCTACTAGGTTTCCTAGGTTTCGTGTTTCTAACACTTTTTTTTTTTTTTTTTTTTTTTTTTTTTTTTTTAAATGGGAGTTCTGATGCTTCTGTAGGTATGAAACTGGGTTGTTTATGCTAACACTGAGCTCCTTTAGGCTTTTTTGGGGGAATAATGTAGCTTTTTTGTCCATAGTTTAGCAGAACAAGAATCTCTTTTCAGGCCTTCTCCAAATTGTGATAGTTATTCCCTTGCCTGAGGGAAAGATACAGAAGAGTTTGACATTACCGATGCCCTTTTGACATCTAACTAAGGTATTGTGTAAAATAGAGTTGAGCATGGCAGGTCTAATGTGAGTAATGTCCTGTAAATACTAGAAGAACTACCTATTGCAATGCATATATTTGCTTTTCCTAGTATCTTTAGCTTCTCATATTCACTTTTCCCTTTTTATAAAGTGAATTTGCTTCAAATAATCTGTATGACAGATGATGAATATTACTTTTTCTGTTTTAGCATTCGGTAAGGACAGTCATATTTCTGTGTGATGCAGGTGCCATTTCCAACCTGAACCTGCAGTGAATCTTTTTGATGAAGCATAGTATCATGTTTGATAGTCAATGGGGATAAAATTCTCCCTGAGCTATCTGCATGTGCGTGTCTGGGATGGAAGGAGAAGGGGAGCAAAGAGTTTCAAAGAGAAAAGGAGGGTGTGTGTATTCTGGGGAATATCATATTAATCTAAAAGAACAAGGTGCATTCCTTCATGTAATCTTTTTGCTCTGGGAGGGACTGTGGGGACGTAGTGTGTGTGCGTGTGTGTGTGTGTGTGTGTGCATGTGTGTGGGAGGTGGTGAACATTCCTGGAGGGGATTAATTTTGAGGTGACTCAAACAGACACTTTGATCCTTTCCATCTGCAGGTTGGCTTGTTTTAGCTTGCTAATATATGGATAGCAAATTCCCTCCTTCCTTTTATGTTTGGAAAATTACTCATAGCCCACACACGGCTCTGTAATTGGGGATAGATTGTTCGTTCTTGCCTGCAGAAAGACATTTCTCTTGTCTGCTGAGCTGGAGTTCCAGACTACATAGAGTCAATGCAAGAAAAACGTAAATGGGAAGCAGGGCTGCACAACTCTTAAGCTATGATTCTTGAAGAAATGGCCACTTATCTATGTTTGTATCCAGAACACCATGTGTTCTGCACTATGAGGGAAATAAAATCGCTCAGTCGCTCTCTCAGCCTCCCCTGTGCCTCAGTTTATAACGGTTGCCTGTAAGACATGGATACTGCATAGAAACCTCAGTGAGTTTAGGAAAGCTTTCATCATCCATGGATAAACCATTAACTATTAATAGTTAACTCTCATGAACATAGTCAGGTTTTCTTGTTTATTTCAATTTCAGATGTCTTGAATATGAATAGGAATGATTATATGTAATTAAATGACCTGAAAGTAGACAAGAGTTTTGGTGATATCAGATATTATGCTCTGTTTCTCAACTAAACTTCTTAAAGATTGTTAAACTTGTGTTCTTTTGAACTTGTATTGCCCTGCCTCCTCTCAAGGTTCTCTTTTAAGTCAAGATTTTCCAAAAGTATCAGGATTTTCTTCATACTGAATTTTCTCAGAATTCTGCCTGGGTGCTTAGCCTGCAGGTAAGATAGCACTGATGGGTTACAGAACGATTTCAGCTCTAACCTCTTCCCGCAGCCCAGAAGACACTTTGGAAAGGTTTGTGTGTGTGTATGTGTCACTTGGAACTTTTCATCTCTGTGAGGGTGTATCGGGCCACAAATGGAGATTTTATTTCTTGTTCAAGATAGAAAATGGCAGCATGTAACAGCCAGAGTCCTGGCATAAGCTTAGTACTTACTTAGTGGATTTTTTCCCTATGTTGCTTATACATCTATATTTAAAAATTTTAGGGGTTTACTTTGGCTTGGAGTGTTGCAGTTCTCTGATTATTTTAAGATGTCACAAAATTTTGTTCATAATGAGATTGATCAAGGGGTCTGACCACATTCCAGGATGAATAATTGCAGTCTGTCCTCAGTTTGGATTAGAAGCAACACTCTTGCCTTATCTCACTGCATTGGTAGTTGGTAGCTTGCTCTGGCTGCTTTGGGGTCCTGAGAAAAGAGTACAAGGAATTGCCTCACCCACTTTACAGAGCCTTTTTAAAAGAAACTCTGGGGGTGATTTAATCCCCCTGAAATCAAGGTGACTTTTTGTCAGTTGCTGGTGACTGAGCGTCTACTACCAGGAGTTTGCGTATTTGAGATTAAATTTGAGTAAACCAAGTAAAGTATGTGTTTTTTTTGTGTCTGAAAGGCCTTGCATTTGACCTTCATAGGTCATATGGTAGTGGGTTTTTTTGTTTGTTGTTCTTTTTTTTTTTTAAAGAGAACCAACAAATACCACCATTTTACAGGAGCATTAAGTGGTTCCTAGTAATTGAATAGCTTTCTTAAATGTCTCGTGAACAAAGGAAGCTGATGACTAAAGCAAGTTGAAATTGTGAAAGAAAATTAACTGCGTAATAGCAGCAAAATTAGTGTTTTTGAAAACTGTGTTACTCTATGAGGATCTTTCGAGGTCCTTGGGAGTATGATTGCATGTTGCTGTCTTGGTGGGAAGTGTTTGCTTCTAGATTTAGATCAGTCAACAGTGAAGAGGAAGTCATAGCATAGGTCATGATGTAAGTAAACACTGCTGTAGGGTATAAGCTACACAAGCTCATGTTGTCTGTAATGCTTGGAAATTATGGCTGCTATAAATAATGGCATGAGTTGGACAACTGCAAGTGTTGAGCCTAAATTCCAGGTAGTCTGATTCTGCTAGAAATTTTCATTTAGATGACCTTGCAGATCACCTTTCCTGCCTGGGTCTGGGATCACTGGGACACTGAGGGGGATGAATCAAATGTTAATCTCAGTTCAGGGAGCTTTATGTTTGGGGAATATCTCACGTAAATCAAGAAGTCTATAAGCAGTCCTCTCCTTTTCACAGAGGATGCTCCTATGACCACATTTGGTCACAGAGAGACCCATCTTCCAGAGAGGCAGAGGAATAGAAAGATCCTTAATTTTCTGCAAAATGTCATTATGACAAGATTTTTTCAGTCCGAAGGCGTCTGTCTGTACATGCAGCACATGCAAGCAGTAAGAACAGAAAGGGCATCTGTATGTTGTTGTAGAGGTATTAGTTAATACCTTGTGTATATGTGCATGTTTTGCATGGAAAAGGTCTGTTTGACATGCTTGAGTGTGTAGAGTACAGTAGTTCAGGTTACTAAATCTGAGGGTTTGGTTTGTCTTAACTAAAGGATTTTATCACTTGTACTAGGAAAAAAGTACTAAGTTCCACCTTTTATTTGCTTGCAAAGAGATATTTCTTTGTTTGAAAAGATCTGTGCTGGTATTGACGTCTTAGTGCCTGTTCCTGTCAGCAGTAAGTTTTGATTTTGATTTTCACAGTTGAAGTTGCTATCATGCATAAACACAACGTGCTGGTGGCTGGCTGGGGGACTGTCTGGGGACAGGTTGGAGTCTGATGGGCATGTGGTGAACTGTGGCCTGTTAGGTTGTGATGGGTTTGCCTTTGGCTGGGGGCCAAACCACACACCCACTCACACAATTCGCCCCACACACCTGAGGACAGGGGAGAGAATTAAAAGGGGAAAGAGAAAAAAGGACTCGTGGGCTGAGATAAGGACAATTTAATAACTAAACTACAATAATATTGACAATAATACTATATACAAATGAGTGACACACAGTGACACTGCCCCCCCATCCGATGACCAAGGCTCAGCCTGTTCCTGGCTAACGATCCTGGAGCAGGGAGAGTCCCGAAACCGCACTCACAGAATGGAGAGAACAGTCCGAGCGTCGCAGACCCAGAGCTGACCGGGGTGGGGGGGGAAGGCCTTGAGAGAGCGACCACCTGGACCCAGAGCAAAAGAGATCTGGAACCAAAAGGGCCAATCTTCCAGAGGATGACGTGTATGATATGGCATAGATTATTGGCCACTCTGGGTCTCCGTCCTGAACCTAAGATCAAATCCTGGGGTGGTAACTGGGGCTGTGCTCCCTCCCAGCTTCTCCTGTTTGCAGGCAGCCAGAGAAGCTGAAAGACCTTGGCAGCAGCGTAAACATCACTGTTATCAGCTTTCTTCTGAGCATAAATCCCAAACACAACCTCTTGCTAGCTACTATGAAGAAAGTGAACTCTGTCTTTGCTTAACCCAGGACATAGGTTGCTCAAGGTGGTGAAGGAATAACTGAACGCTTTCTAGAAAGTGAAAAGATGGAAAATTAATCACAGCTAGGGGAAGGTGGCAACTGCAGTCAATATAGGAATAAGGTGTGAGTTGAACTTAACCTGAACTGAAAACTGGTTTGGACAGTCCTTTGGCAGTTTGCTTTCCTTTATGCATTCCCTTCCTCCTGTCCCTTGCCCTCTCCCAGCCCTGCTCAACTCAATGGAGAGCTAGACTGGAACAACTTCAGTCCCAGTGGGATCTGAGGCAGGACTGAAACAAAATGTTACCTTGATCCTCTGGTAATAATATCATGAAGCTTTTCCAGATGCTTTGGGAAACATTTTTATTGCTTACTTAACTGTTTGATGCACAAAGGAGAAATAGATATACCTAGAGCATACCCATGTGGCTGTGTAGGGGTTAAATGCTATTTTAAAATTATTTTAATGGGGGGAAAAAGGTTTCTAATTGTAGTGAAGTATTTTTGGAATTTGCCCTGTCAGTAGTATTTCAATAATTAAATCAACCCTTTGTTTAAACCAGGCTGACAACAGTTGGTCTGGAGAGTTGGCTGGTGGACAAACCCAGGTATGTTCATTCCTCAGTAATTTAACCCATTTTATATGCTGATGTTTCTGAAGTAACCCTTTTAACTTGGAAGAAGGTAATAACTGCTGAGGGTTGCAGCCTATAAACAATTTTATTACCTTAAAGCCTTGCGTGTAATGAAAATTAACAAATAAAACAAGCACACAGGCACTAGGCTCTTTATGGCTGGAGGCATCAGGTTTGTTTGGATGGCAAAATTAAGGGATTATAAATTTTTTGCTGAAAGAATGTTAGCAGGAGGCAGTTCTCTCTTTTTCATGTTCCCTTTCTCTTGTGTATGCTCTTGCTCGAGAGTACAGTTCATGTTCTGACTCTGGTCAATAAGGTTTTTTTGTGGAAAAGTAGGTTCTGGCTTGAAAATTGTGCATTTGCTGTTAAGGAGAGGGGGAAGGACTACATTGATAGATGGCATCAGGCTGAACAACAAAAACAGACTGAAAATTTTACAGGTTTTTATGCCCTGAACTGCAATATGTGAAGAAAGTCACCTAATACTAAAAAGCCAACCTACAAATCTTCAATAGCTAACTGCGTGCTTGTAGGTTGTATTTGCCCAGTGCTGCCGTATTGGTCATTGCTCCGTAATTGCTTTGTTTTGTCAAATGGCTTGCTGCTTGTGAAGAAGCCTACTTGGCCGGATCAAAGAGTAAAACTTCTGACTGTCCTGGCTTTTGAGTGTAATTTGTTGAGTGATTAATACTTGGTGACTAATACTTTTGGTTAGACTGAGATTTGGTAGCTTTCTTTTGAATTATTACCTCTTCTTTGTTAATAGATGTTCAGAGATATACCTCAAGTCTTGAAAAAAAAACCAACAGTATTTGTGTTTTCTCTTCACAACATTTATAAAAGTAACAGCCTGCAGCTTTGCCTTGTCAACAGATCTGCAAACAAACATGTCTAGGCAGCAAAGATACTTGAGAAGTTTTATTTGGTTTCAGTAGCAATATTGATAAACTGCATGATGTGCCCGGTAATGAGGAAGAACATATCGGAACAACTGGATGTCAGAACCAGGATGAGCTTTTGAAATGAGCATTCTCTAGTCTCACTTGTATTTTGTTGTACATTCCCATGAAATTATTTTGGGTTTTGGCAAGTGTAATATGGGACTGTTACTTTTGTAAATTACCGTGCTCTAGATATTTACTTAGTTTGAAGAATCTGTTCTAGGAGTGAGGCAGAGGGAGCAGGAACTGTTGTGATATTAAATGAAATCCTTTAAAAGTGCAAGACAATAAATTTAAGCTACAATAGAGTAAGAGTTATGAATATTTTAAAGGAAACTGTCTTTGTTCTGAGAGAAGGGCGAGAGAACTGTACTTTTCAAGTGTGCTAATGTGAAAGTACCCTTGGGGTAAAAGACGAGAGAATGGAAACTGAAGAACCCTGATAAAGGGATGCTGATGAGATTGGAGAGTATTTGTTAAGAAGAGTAAGGATTTATGGAGCTTCCTGGTCACTAGAAGGAAGAATTTAGGGTTTCTTGTGGATTCTTTGGGCTTCTAAAAGGATCGTGAAAGTCAAGCTCAGCATATGTTTTACTGAGTTTTTCTTTACTTACTGTGACTTTTAGTGCCAGGGAAATAACTAGGATAGGTACTTGGAAATTTAAAGTGAATAGTTATTTTCAGCTACAAGGAAGGAGCAGGTCAATCGAGTTAGGTAACAGTTGTGTTTTATGTAATTGTTTTTCTCAATGTAATAGTTCAACTATTTGTCCTTGGGTGACTGAGCAAGTTAATCAGTTACAGATTAGGCACTATGTTATAACTTTATAAATGCCTATTGTGTTTGATTTCCATTTCCACAAGAGCTTTAGATCTTGTAGCTGAATGTGGTCCTTGTGCTTAAGCCATTTTACATTATCCTGGTTCATTCACATGGCGGAGGAGAGGAACTGAAGTTCCAAGCCTCAGGCCAGTAGCAACAGATCTTTTCCTGGCTGGGTGGGAGAATGCAGCTGGGTTAGTAGCAACCTGCACTATTGTTTGACTGGAATTGATGTCATTTGTCAAGATGTCTGTTTTCTTGTATTTCTACTAGAGGTTAATGTTTGAATGGGAATAGCTAATTGAAAAGGTGGAGACCGTTTGGACAGGCCAGCAAGGGTGTTTTGCTCTCTCCAGGCTGTAATTGAAGTAACTTTGAAAATGGTTACAATAATAAGGTGGAGGTAAGGGTAACTTAATTCAGATTTTTTTTTAGGTATAAAAATCTGTGGTTCAGTAGAAGTAGGTATAATTGGGATGGTTAGCCTGTTCCAAATGCATTCTTTCACTATAACATTATATGCTTTGCTGTTGAATTTTTCTTCTTAGAGCTGCAGGCCAAAGATCAGTATGTGTGTGTGAACTGACCATCATATAATTTAATACGTTAACTGTGGGTCCTTCTCTCAAACAAAGGCAAAGCTTGAATCTAACATGGCAAGTGCTTTCTCTTTCTGTTTGGTAAAGTGTGACTGCATCTTGTGCTAGGCATGCCAGAGCCTGAACAGCCTGTTTTCCATAGGACTGGTTCAAGTACCGGAATGGGAAGGATGGTTAGAGGTGGAAGCAGTGTGAGGTTGAGGAGTCTTATTTTGCTGTTTGCTGCGAGTGATGTATCTGTTGCCACCAGGCTAAACTTGATTCCTCCTGAGCATTTTTAAATCGTTGTGCATCATGAAAGTGTTGTAGTATGAATGTTAGTTTTAACCAGGAAGCTTTGACACTTGTTTCTTTATTTTTGGGTTTTTTTTTTCTTTTTTTTTGTGTGTGGTTTGTGTTCTTCAGTAGAAATACAAACCTATCTAGTACTAGCCTTTGCTCCTTCCAAGTTTCCTCTGATTTGCCTGTAAGGGTGAGCATGGACTCTACAATATTGCCTGTGGCTGGTAGCAATACAGGAATATGGTTGAGGCTTTCTGATGTAGTACACTGTTACCACATGATAAACTCTGAGAGATGTCTTCAGAGTGGTTGGTACAACTCACCTTGTAATATCAGAGGAAAATAAGTAGAAAGTATGCAAAATGTACAGTTGCAAGTTGAGTGGTTTTCATCAGCTCATGTTCCCATAGACTCATCTGACAAGACCACACAAGAACCCCAGGAAAAATACAAAATAAGTGGATAACCGCAAGCTGTCTACTGTCCGATGAAAGTAATTACATCCTGGAGCAGGACTGTTGAATAAACATTTCTGATTTTTGGAGTGGCACTTATGTTATCCTATAAAAAAAATTTTGTAAAAGTCTCTATAATATTAGTTTGGTTTGTTTCCTGAAAATAGCTAATGATAACTTGATGGAAAAAAATAGCAAAGCTTCAGTAAAATAGCATCAAAAAAGTGAGACTAGGTGTTATGAAAGAAATGATGTTCTATCCAAAAGTGCACAGTAAAGATTTTTATTTCCCACATTGGGTTCTCCCCCACTTCTTAAATTACTGAATACAGTTTTGTAAGCCAAAAATTTTGGATTCTCAGGTTTAATGAAGTGCAGAAAATGTGCCTCTTTTAAGTTGTTATGTGAAATATGTTGTCTTAGATTACCCATTGTAACAGTCAGTTAGATGAAGTAAGATAACTGTATAAAATGAGGAGGTAAGCTTGCTTACCTCTGTTTTTCTAGCCTGGATGCTGACTTTCTCTGGAGGATGGGGTGGGGGGAAGATGTATCTGAATGGTAGCAGTGCTGACAGCAGAGTATCTGCGTGAATTTAAATGTGTCAAAGTGTGTTATATTGGTGTAGCACACCTGCCTCAAGCAGGATTGTGAGGGTAAGAGAAAGTTCAAGATGTGTAGCAAAATTAGCTTATATTAAATTGCTCAAATTATTCACTGCATTATAACACTGACCTATATTTCTTACATATCTTAGTAAGTCATTTACCAATGTGCATCTTCATCCCTCTCAGCTGTTTTTTCTGGTCAGTGTTCTGGCACACAGCTGCTGCTGTCTGTCCTTGTTCTAGCTGGTGTCTGAGCTCTTTCTTGTTTTGCTTCTGCTTTCCTTTTCTACAATTGCTTTGCAGATTTTTTTTTTAATTATCTGCTTCTTATCACACCAAAAATTACTTACTGCAAGGCATAGCTCTTGGTATTTGGCCTTGTAACTAACTGCAGTCCTTTATGCATTTGCTGCTTTTGTCAAAGGTTAATTAGGGACTTTTGAGACTGAGGGAGGAAATATGCATAGGAGCATGTACTTTTCTCAATGTCTTTATGTACCTGCAAGACTTCATCTGCAGTGGGAAGAGATTTGATTAGAGATTCTAGGTGAAAATGATTTAAAAAAAAAAAAAAAGGACCACAAAACTGTCAGCATTTCAAGGGTAGACACCTGATATCTCTGAGTTTTTACTTTTGTTAGGTCCTTCAACTTTTTCTTTTTTCCTGCAAACTGAAGGTAACCCAGGTATATTCAGAAATAGCTTTTTTTTTTTCCCAATGTTATTTACAATTCTCTTCTTCAGATGTCTAGCTCTGAATATGTGGGAGTTCCAATCTCTGTGTAATAAAAGCAGTGTTGTAGCCTCAGAGATGTCAAGGCCAGTTCATTTAACAAAAAAAAGAAAAAAGCCATTGACAAACACTGAGCTCTCATGATGCACACAGTCCTTTGCTGCTTTCAGGCATTCCCTTTGTGCAGTATTTTCCCACACAGAACAAAGTGTCAGTTTGCCAATGAGATGAGGATGAGAAGGACAAGTTTTCTAGTGTCTGGAGTAACGATTGTCTTAATGGACTTTCTGTCTGTCTCCCAATTGCATTTCTAGCAATACAGATCTGTGTGTAGTGGAGAAGTGAAGGTGTTGAAACAAAAATGCAAAGAACTGGTAAAGTGGATAAATATTAGAGCTGCTGATACTTTACGAGTGAGGACTGACTGCAGGCTCCCCTATTTGTTCCTACTGGGAGGAGGGGGAAATGAACCACTGCTTTTTACATGTGCCTAATTCCTAGGGCTATTTGGATGGAGAGCAGGGAGGATTTGGCTGGAGAAAGGCAGTCTTCTTGCCTTTTCCCAGCAGGTGTATTGCTCTGCCTGCCTCCTGCTGGGAGGAGTGTCTGGGCTGCTAACGGGCATGCATTCAGATACCCTTGTGCACTGTCTTTCTTCATTGGATGTCACTCTTTTGAGCCATATTTTCTAAAACTGGCTGCTGATGCACTGACTGAACCTTGAATGTAGGTGCTTTGCACGTCTCTGACCTTTTTCTGTAAACCTATATAAAGTCATGGAAGGTTATTTGAACAGAAACTTTAATTTTGTTTTGGAAAAGTGTATAGCTTTGAAGCCCTAGTACCTAGGCAGAGTTATTAAAACAGTGGAGACCTTAGTTTTCTTTTTGTCAGAAAAACTACAGAGGCTTCTTCTGCTTAAAATTCTAGCACCAAATATTTTAAATAAGGGGGGAAAATACTCTTTTTCTGTCATTTCCTGTTATTCTTTGGCCCCTTATGCTCATACAGTAAGACAATTTTGTACTACCAAATCAAAGTTTTTTTTTTCCTCTCAACATAAACTTTACTCAGCTGGTTCAGTGGGACATTTTTGCTTCACCAACATCTCCGTGTGCCGCCTTTTGTGTCACAAGTCAGGAGCAGACTCAGTTGGGAGGGGTATTGCCAGCTCAGTCTGTGTGATCCTAAGTCAAATTTCTCTAACTTGGGCGGCTTGTCTGTCTTTCTGTGAAATGCCTTGAATGGATGGGGTGTAAAAGGGGTGTTTAACAAATACTCTTGTTTTTGCAGTCACGGAATCACAGAATGGTTTGGGTTGGAAGGGACCTTAAAGATCACCTAGTTCCAACCCCCCTGCCATGGGCAGGGACACCTCCCACTAGCCCAGGTTGCCCAAAGCCTCATCCAGCCTGGCCTTGAACCCCTCCAGGGATGGGGCATCCACAGCTTCTCTGGGCAACCTGGGCCACTGCCTCACCACCCTCACAGTGAAAAATTTCTTCCTAGTATCTAGTCTAAATCTCCCCTCTTTCAGCTGTAATCCCTCTGAAGTTATTTGGTAGTAGTAAAGGTAATGATGGTAGCATAACTAGCTATTTGTGTACATTTTATTGTGTGTAAATATATATCTAGATCTATGTACTATGTCTGTTACTGTAGAAATAATCTCTGAATGTGAGTGAAACAGCCAGAAATCCCTTATTTCAGTCTGTGTAAAAATCCTTTGGTGTTTTTTCCTTTTTTTGCAGTTGTCCCATATCCTTGTCACGTAGCATGGGCTCTGCATAATGTAGTATTCATTGGAGGTAGTCCTGTATGTGCTTAAACGTGTGTGATATGTTCCGTTAATGTAATTTGACGAAAATACCGTGCTTCTTTTGAAGCAATAGTATGTTTTCCGATAAATTGTTCTCATATGGAAATACTGCAGAGGATCTCATGTATTGTGTTTTGTGCTATTTCTGGAAAATTCTTCGTTGTTTATTGAGCTTGTCCTTGTGTGAGGGAGACTTGACATAATCACTTTTTATAGTTACAAAGAAATTGTGGTCAGCCCTGTTGTTCTAAAAGCCATTTGAGAGGGTAGACGGATAGTATCCTACTGCTTGGCCTGTATGCATGGTAGGTGCTCAAATATTTTTCTGGAAATGAAACTTGTAGCAAATGTGGAACACTGGTTCAGGAGTAGGAAAGTTAAAAAGGCTGTTTATGATGGGATGGGAAGAGAAAAGCTGTAAACTGTTTTGTGACGCCAATTCTATTCTGGGCAGTCCTGTGTCATCAGTATTCAATTCAGGAATGTTAGTTACGGGGAGCTACAGGTAACCTGGTGGGATTTTACTCTTTGGTTTCTCCATGGGAGCTCTAAGTAACTGCAGAAATCATGGGACTTTTGCTGCAGGCTTCGTGTAAGGGATGGAAAGAGAGGAAGTGGAAAGGTGACAGAAGTAACAGCAAGTGACCTTAACAGAAAGGGCTAAAAGGGGGTTGTGCTGTTTTTTTCCTTAGTCACGTGATTTATTTTTTGGAGCAATCTTACAGAAATAGGTATATGGCTTAGTTTAGCAAAGGTTTTTATAACCGGGGATCAGCCTTTTCCTGAAGACTGCTTTCAGTCATCCCTCTTTCGAACTTTCTTTTGGATATCCCCTATGGGCATTTCTCTAGCCCATAAAATGTAGTGAAATACTCATTCTAGTAATACTCTGCCACCCCCTCCCTCCATGTATTTAAAGTCATAAGCATTATATCAGCTAGTGGATTTAAAGCGAGCTTGGAGAGTGAAAGAATGCACAGAGAGTCCCTGGAAGTTGTAATAGTGATTGAGAAGTTATTTAGAGAGAGGATAAGGAAAAGGGATCGTATTTGCATGACCGTGGACAGGTAGGGACCAAAGCATGTCTTTGCTGTATGTGATTTTGCTGCTGTGCTAAGAGGGTTTTTATGAACCATGTAAAATTAAGCAGGAGTAGAATCTGATGTATGGAAAGTTTATGGGTATTGCACATATGTTTATAATTTTATCTTAGCCAGAATATGTAATATGGATTGTTACAAGTTTTGGAGATACAGTTTTTGGCTTTTTTTTCCCTCCACATTGGGTAGTATCTGGAATTAACACTTCAAATTAAAAAGTCTAGTTGGCGTTGAGACTTGTATTATAACATAATGTACTTATTTTGATAATTTTTTATTTTTAATTATTAGTTTTTAGTTTTTAAAATTTAATTCCTGGTGTCCTCTGGTTGTTTCCTCTGTTGGTTGTTTCTTCTGTGTGTCATCCCTTCCACTGTTTCCTTTCCCCCCTCTCCCTCTTTTCCCTGCCTCTTGACACTGATCCAAGTGTCTAACAAAGCATTGTAATTACAATTCAAATTTATTTCTCAAATGTATCATCGCCTGCTTTTGAGGACCTGGGCTATTCTACTATTTCTGTTACTAATTTCTGCTGATTAATTGTTATGGTTTTGTGTGGG
>VZTO01026304.1:3634-27604 GCA_013400615.1 Syrrhaptes paradoxus | reverse complement strand
TGGGGAGAGAGTGCTGGGGAGAGTGTCCAGGCAAACCAGGACACAGGGAAAAAGAATCCAACAGCTTAAACAGAGAAAGGGAAAAAGCCCCCAGGATTTCAGCTCATAACTTCCAGCTCTCCTAAGCAGAGACACCTCAGCAGGACCCTGCCCCAACCAGAGAGACCCATCCCCAGGGGTCAGACCCACCCCCAGCTGCCGTCCCCCCTGAGCCCCGGCGCTGCACCGCTCTCCTCCCCAGCACACTAACCAGGAAACATGATTTTATCTTTCCCTCTGACACCCACAGCTGCCGTTTCGCTTTCAGATCCAGCCCCTGCCGCTGAGTCATCGCCGGCTCTGATTGCCCCCCGCCACGCCTTGCCCCAACAGAGCAGTTCAGGGGCTGCTCCAGCCAAACTCCCTCCCCTTCCCAATTCCTTAATTCCCAGTGAGACAGAAGCACCTCTGAGACCTTCCCTAGCTGCAAAACCTCCCATCCAGCCTTCTGCGCTCATCCCCCTGCCCTCAACGTTTCCTACGAGCAGGCTGACGACGCCGACGTGATGAGAGAGGCAGGACCAGCGCTGAGCACCCAACAACTGGGGGACAGCGCCCACAGGACTGGAGACACTGGGATAGCCCAGCCCGGGGACACCAGCTCCTCCTTCCCGGCGAGCAGGGAGCAGCTTTGGGGATGCATAAAAGCAGAGTGAGAGAGTAAGGCAGAACCAGGGATTCAGAACGGAGCCATCCTCATCCCGGAGCCCGGCGTCCTCCCCCCGTCCCCCAAACCCACCGCACGGGCGGGCGCAGCAGCCCCGGAACAAGAGCCGAGTGTCTGCCGGGGGGACAATGCCCCCACTGTTCCCTCCTTACGCCATTGCTGAGCCCAGCGGGAAGAACGGCTTTGCTCTGGAGGGAAACAAAAGGGCTGTGTGCGGGGGGCTCCTCCCGGCCACCGCCGCTGCCTCCGGCCCGGGGGAAAGCCCACCCGCCCCAAAGCCCGCGAGCAGACCGCCCTGGTCCCCACACATCGGGAGGAGATGTCCCTTGTCCCTGCCGTGCCACCCAGCTGTGCTGCCCTGGGTACACAACACAGCACCGAGGGGACCCCGCCGTCCCCTCAGCTCCCCCCAGCCCGTGTCCCTGCGGCACCTTTGCTGTCTGCAGGGGGCCAGCACGCCCGACGGTAAATAATCCGGACGAATAAACAATTCACGCCTCCTCCTTCGCTTTATGTTTCAGTGCAACTTCACGGGACAAGAAACTTGGGAAGAGACGGAGCTCGACGCTTTCCCAGGCTGCAGGAGCACCCGAGCCCCCGGCACGTTGCATCCGAGGAGGATTTGATCCAGACACAGACCGTGCCCAGCAGGAGGGCTGCAGGACGGGAGCAGGAGCTCTGGGCTCTTACAAAAGTTTTTCTGATCGTATCTAAGGCAAAAGTGTCTCCAAAGAGACAAGGTCGTACCCAAAACACCAATTCCCCTCCTGGGTATATTTAAATATAAATTAGGGGAAAACTGAGCTCATGCTGTGTTTAAGGATCGCCTTGGTGATGTCTGAGGGCAGGTCTGACTCTCTGTAAACAGGAGATGATAAGGATCAGAAGGACAAACAGTCTGGGACGGGACTGAAGCAGCGCAGGGCAGCCAGCGGAGTGTCTGCATGCAACTCCCAGCGCAACAGGACCGACTGTGTCCCAGGGCACAGCTCCCGACGGTGCACAACCCTCCCTTCCCGGGTCACCCGCTCCCAGATAAACCATCCTGGGGAAGAGATGGGAACTCTGGATCAGGGGGTGCAGGGACAGGGCGAGGGGAAGGGGTTTGAGCTGGAAGAGGGGAGATGGAGATGAGATCTGGGGAAGAAATGTTTTCCTGTGCGGGGGGTGAGGCAGTGGCCCAGGGTGCCCAGAGAAGCTGTGGATGCCCCATCCCTGGAGGGGTTCAAGGCCAGGCTGGATGAGGCTTTGGGCAACCTGGGCTAATGGGAGGTGGCCCTGCCCATGGCAGGGGGTGGCACTGGGTGGGCTTTAGGGTCCCTCCCCACCCAAACCATCCTGTAAGAGCCGGTGGGAGCGCCGCTGCCCAGAGCCGCTCGTGTTCCCAGCACGGCACCTCCACGGAAAGTCACGGCTCGCGGAGGTTCTCCTGGGTGAGCCGCTCCGTAACAGGATGTTTATAGACGACCTAAAATTAACGCCTCTGCACGGCCTTGTTCTCCCTTCCCGAGCTCTGCACCCTTCTATTTTCACACCGTTCCTTGCCGGGGCCCCTGCTGCCAGCCCTGAGCTGTCATTACCTTCCCCAAACCTGCTCTTACTCAATCCCAAATTAGGGCCAAGAAGTGCCGGCGAGACGCCCCATCTCCCCCTGGAAACCCCGGGAGCGGGACGGAGGGGACACGGAGCCGGTGGCTCTCCCACCGCCGCAGCTCCTCACTCGGAGGGCCGGGGGACACGGCCGAACGCGCTGCTCCTGCCCGAGCACGATGCTGTCGGGATGGCACGTGGCTGCCCCAAAACTGCCCCAGAGCAAAGGGCTGAACGGGTCGGGAGGGATCCTGGAGCACACTGCTGAAGGACGGAGCAGCTGGGCAGGACCTTCCGCTCTGCAGGAAATAAATCATTCCGGGCAGGGAGCTGGAGAAAGAGATTTACAACCGTCTGCGAAAGAAAGCGCAGATCTGGAGCCTGGGCACGGCACACGCTGATACGGAGCGTCGCTCCGCTCTTAAGGGTTTGTTCCTTGAGCCGATGCCAAGAGGAGAGCTGCATTTATCTTTAGAAACTGTAAAGCATAAGAGGAAGTAATTAAAAAAAAAAAAATCCGTCTGTTTCCGAGAGCTCGTCCCAGGAAAGCGCTGTTCAGGGCCCGAGGGTTCCTGGCAGGGACACAGAGATAAGGGTTTACAGCTGCCTGCTGCGGGCTCGCCCATCGCCCTTTCTGGAAACGCTCCCTGCCCTAAGCTCTGCGTTAATCCCTCGGGCTCGACACGACCAGCACAGCCCCCCCGGCACCCCCAAACCACCATGCACCCCGCAGCTGGACCCCAGGGAACCCCACGAAATGTCCCAGGAGCAGCTTTACACACAAACCCACTGCAGAGCAAAGAGCTGTGACAGTGCCGGCCGCTCGGAGGGGGACAGCGGGAGGGGTGTCAGGGGGCTCCTCTGGACCAGGAGGGATGTGGAGCTGGGAGCAGCATCTTCCATCCGGGGCCACCAACAGAAAATCACAGAACCCCAGGAGGGTTTGGGTGGGAAGGGACCATAAAGCCCACCCAGAGCCACCCCCTGCCNCCTCTGCCAGCCTGAACCCCTTCCCCTCGTCCTGTCCCTGCACCCCCTGACCCAGAGCCCCCCCAGCTCTCCTGTAGGCAAACTGGATTCTCCAGTAACTTCCACTGCAACGATGAATTCTGAGCCGTGGTTTGCAGAGATTGGGGAATTCGGCTGCAAACCTCACCAGCCGACAAAGCATCAGCCCGGCCAAGCTGTTCCCGGGGAGGCTGGATGGAGGACGAGCCTCGCAGCAGGACGGGGAGTCGCTGTCCCGCCGGCCCGGGCTCTGGGGTGCGATCCCATCACCTCCATGCCCCTGGCAGAGCAAAACCTGAACAGCCAGGACCTGCTGTCTGGAGCCAGTCCCTCCCTCAAGAGAGAAAAAAAGTTGACGGGAGCATTTTGGAAAAAAGAAGAAGGAGAGGAGAAGGAGAAGAAGAAGAAAGAGAGGAAGAGGAGAAGAAGAAGAAAGAGAGGAAGAGGAGAAGAAGAAGAAAGAGAGGAAGAGGAGAAGAAGAAGAAAGAGAGGAAGAGGAGAAGAAGAAGAAAGAGAGGAAGAGGAGAAGAAGAAGAAAGAGAGGAGAAAGAGAAGAAGAAGAAGGAGAGGAAGATGAGGAAGAGCAGAGGGAGCAAGGCAGAGCTGCCAGGAGTGAGTTCTGGCTTCAGCCAGGGCTGCACAGGGACGCGGGGGCTCTGGACAGGAGGAATTTATCTTCTCTAATGATTTACCATAAGAGGTATTTTCAGAGCAGAACAGCTGCTATTCAGGGGACGCAAATCTGGTGATTTACCCCCACCAAACACTCCACGATCCAGGCCAGAGCAGAGCTGCTCTCCCCGCTGCCCCTCGCAGCATGCACGAGCTGGAAGGCCGGCCGCCCACGCAGGACATGTCAGCACTGCCGGGACCCCGTCTGCTCCAAATTCCCCCCACTTGGAGCGGGAACTGTAAAGAAATCCACCAACGAGCCTTGTCAGCACAGTACGAAGCCTGACCCTCACCCTTCCTGGGCGCAGAGCTGCGTGAACCCCGAGGAAGGGACAGGACGTACCAGCATCACCTTAACCATCGTTTTTTCCCCCGTTTCCTCCTGGCTCCAGCACGGCTGCGGGACAAGCTCGGCAGAGCTGCGAGGGCCACGGCACGGCACAGGATGCTCCATCCACCCCTCCCCTGCCCTCCCCGCGCCCGCGGAGCAACGCCCGGAGCCGGGGATGGAATCCCAGGATGGTCAGGGTCTGAAAACACCAAAGGTGGTGGGAGGCGGTGGTTGGATTCACCCCGGCGTGGGCTGAGCCAGGAGCACCGCCGGCTGCGACCGCATCCCCGGCTCACGGCGCGGACGTGCCCGTCGTCAGCCCCGTGGCTCAGACTTTCTTCCTGCAACAAAAATATTAACAACACCTCGCCAAGCGCGATGGGATGGCACCGAGAGCACGGCCGGCAGCCAGGGCTGCTGCCCCAACCCTCCCGGGCAGAGGGGACCTGTCGGGAGCTCCGCACCAGAAAGCGACGGTGTCTGGAAGCAGGGACAGAGCTGGTTGTCCCCGTCCCCATTTTAGCATCCCGTCCTCCCCCCCCTGCGGACAGGGACAGAGGCCACCCGCAGCCCACGGAGCCATCCCATGGTGGTCCCCGGCTGCCACCGAGCAAACAGCGCAGCCCACGCACGGCTCCGCGGGCACGTGGCGAGATGCTAAAAGTGTCTTTGGGGAGGAACCTGCTCTATTTTTACCTGGTGCCAAATTCCAGAGACTTCCCGGGGGAGCTACCAGCCAGCTCCGCTGGCACCATCCCGATAATTACAGGGACGCGCCACCAACATTTACCCAGGACCTAAAAACAGCAGGTGCTGTGCCGACGGCTCCAAGGGCAGCGTCACAGCCCAGCCGTGCCAGCGGGGACCCGCCGGTCCCTCCAGGAACCTGCTCTGGCCACACAGCGGGACACGGCGGCCGGGCACACCCCAGCTCTGGGGGTCTCGTGGGGACACGCTGCACCTCTGCGACCCACCGGTGTTTCCAGCCTTAAGCTTCGGGACCTCTCGAGTGCTCCAGCCCGCTGTGCCCAGGGGAGAATCACAGAAAGTGGAGTATTCACCCCAAAAACCACACGGGAGCCAGGCGTATCTGGGAATGTCACTGACAGACGTGCGGACTCACCGGGATCACAGCCCCAGGGCATCGAAGCAGTCTCTAGGAGAAGTAATCCCGTGCCACACGGTGAATTTGGAGTTTTAACAAAGGAGCATCCTCGTGCTTCGGCACAATTCAAAACTCGGTGTTAGGCTCTGGCACAGCTCCACTGCCGGCCCCGGCACAGCTCCATCCCAGCTCCGGCCCCGGCCCCGGCACAGCTCCATCCCAGCTCCGGCACAGCTCCATCCCCGGCCCCGGCACAGCTCCACCGCCGGCCCCAGGCACGGACACCTCCCGCTAGCCCGGGGTGCTCAAAATGAGCAAAACCAAAACAAAACCAGGAGCAAAACAAAAGGAGCAAATGCCAGCGCGGCTCACGGGCACACCCTGCACCTCGCCGGGCAACCACGGAGGGGAAAACCGAAACCCAAACAGCCGGGAGCGTTCTCACCAGCTCACGCATGAATACCCCCGTCCCTCCCTTTCCAAGCGTGCCGGGAAGAAAAGAACGGTCCCAGCGCTGGCTCAGTTTGTCTCGACCCTCCAGAGACCGTTTACACCCAGGGATGCCAGGATCAGCATCTCCACAGCTCCAGAAGGAGATTTTGTTGCTGGTGCCCTGGGCAGGGGCCAGAGCTGCCATCAGAGTGGGGAGCGTGGCACCTTCGGAGGGAAAACAGCACTGTGACAACACCACGAACAGCCAGAACGTGACAGATGGAGGAGACCAGAACCAACGTCGGCTTCCCCAGGCACCTCGCTCGCAGCCAGCGGTGTGGGGCTACGATGGAACCTGCACTAAGTGTTGAAAGGGACAAAATTTTCGTGTAAAAACGCGACTGACCCTGCCAAAGAGCACTGCCACCGGCACTTCTGCACGTGGCATCGGCCGTACCAAACGGCCGCCATCCACGGCGGGAATCGCCAGCGGAACGGCAGAGCCCCACAGCACAGCCAGAAGGACTCTTCCAGGGACCACCGTGCTCAGCCCGACCCTGCCCCGCAGCCGCTGTGCGGAGCAGCCCGGCAGAGACGCTCCGTCGGCTCTCCAGCTGCCAGCAGCAGGACCCGAGCGAGACAATAACGTGGGCAGACGGAGCGAGATGAACACACAGCAGCCGTAACGGCGCAGGCTCCAGCGGCAGCACGGGCAGAGCCGCCAGCAGCCAGGATCACCCGCAGGATGGGCTGAAGGCAGAGGATTTACAAGCAGCAGAGAGCAGGAACGCTGCAGGGTCAGTGCTGGTGTCCGCTGCTAACAGGAGAGCGGGATGGGACGGATGTCACCGGCCTCGCTGCAGGAGGGAGGGGAAACGCTGCCCCGCAGCATCTGCTGCAGGAGATGGAGCGAGGAACTCACCTGCCAGCCCGGAGAGCAGCCAGGGCCAGGCTCTGCCCTCAACGGGATTCATTGGATTGAGCCAGTTCTTTCCCCAGCCCGGTAATCACAGAATCCCAGGATGGGTTAGGGGGGAAGGGACCCTAAAGCCCCCCCAGTGCCACCCCCTGCCATGGGCAGGGACACCTCCCACCAGCCCAGGTTGCCCAAAGCCTCCTCCAGCCTGGCCTTGAACCCCTCCAGGGATGGGGCATCCACAGCTTCGCTGGGCACCCTGGGCCACTGCCTCACCTCCCGCACAGGAAAACATTTCTTCCCAACGTCAGGCGGGCAGAAGGAGCCCCTCCACGCAGGAGCACCCGCCTCGAGGGGCTGAATCCCTCCGTGGGCAGCAGGCAGGGGGGAGCCGGGGCTGGGCAGAGGGTTAAGGAGAAGCGAAGCTGCAGTTCCTGCAGAACCTCTCGCTATGAGCCAGGCGGCACAGCCCCAAGGGGAAGGGGCTGGTGCTAATGAGAACCGAAAACACCATCAAGGACAGACCGCTCGAGGATGGAGACGTAACATTCTCCCTCCCGCCTTCAGCTTCTGCAGCGATGGTTCCTCAGCCGGGTGCTGTCTGGAGCAGGCAGAGCCCTCCCGGGGCAGCAGCTCCCGTCCCGCAGAGTGAGGGTGTCGCGGTTTCACACCACGCAGCCGCTCACTCACCCTCCCCTCTCCCAGGGGATAGCAGAGAGCAGTACAGGGGCAAAGGGAAAAGAGACTTGTGGGGTGAGATAAGAACAATTTAATCACTAAACTACAGCAATATTGGAAATAATAATAATTATGATTACAGTAATAGTCACATATCCAAACGAGTGACACACAGTGACACTGCTCACCACCCCACGGCCAAGGCTCAGCCCATTCCTGGCCAACAATCCCAGAGCAAGGGAGAGTCCCAAAACCCCAATCCCAGAACGGAGATGAGAGCCTGAGTGTCCGAGAGACTGAGAGCTGACCAAGGGAGGGAGATGACCCCGAGAGAGGGACCATGGGGAGAGAGCTGACCCACAAAAGAGAGAGCTCTTCCGGTCAGAGCCTCCCCTCGCCCCTGGCCACACCGGGCAGGGATGGAACAGACCATGGGCCAGTTTGGGTCTCAGTCCTAACCCTGAGGTCAAATCCTGGGCTGGTCCCTGGGGCTGTGCTCCCTCCCAGCTCCTCCTGCCCCTGCAGACACGGGCACAGCAGAGACGCTGGAAAGTCCTTGACCATCCTGGCAGCAGCTCTGCCCATCAGGGTGTGATCAGCTTCTCCTCAGCACAAACCCCTCACCAGGGCCGGGACGCAGCCAAGCAGCAACACCCCGACCGGCAGCCTGGGGTCTGTGCCCCGCACATCTCAGGGGAGCAGGCAGCCCACCACCTCTAATCCCGTCGTAATTAGCAGACAGGCCGGGAGACGGCTACTGCAGCCGGCGAATCCAAACGCCGCGGTGTGCCGGCCAACGCCGAGCCCTGCCAGGGGGATTACCGGGATTAACAAGCCTCCAGCACCTTCTGCTACCGGCCACCTACGGACACCACCGGCACCCAGGTGGGAGTCATCCAGGGTCCCCCCAAACCCCTCTTCAGTTACACAAACCACCTCATCCCCTGCACACGGGATTATCCCGAAAGCCTGCAAGAGGCAGGGGTGACTCTGGAGGTCAGAGCCGACGGGAAGGATGGTGGCACCGCACCGAGTGCCTCCTGCAGGCACCTTACCCCAGAGCTGGTCCCAGCCCCGTCCTGCTGCCGGGTCAGCCTGAAGCACATCCGTCACCCCGCCAGCGCAGGAGATGCGCTATTTGATGGGTAAAGCAAGGAAACGCTGTTCAATCTAATTCTTACGAGCGGGAAACAAAATTCTCCTCCTCTTCCCAAAAATCAAGAGACCCGGGGTGTGGGGCAGGCAGCGGAGCACATCCTTCATTCCCGGCACAAGCAGCGGCGCAGCTCCTCCGGGCGCATCCAGCCCGGCGCTGGTTTCACATCCCTCCTGGCCCAGCGGCAGCCGTCCCCACGCCGGCAGGTAAACGCGAGGCTGTGGCTATATAAGGGCAGGAGCCGACAGACAAGGGGCCGCTCAGAAAACCCCAGCTTCCCCTTTGCTACCCTGCAACCCACAAAAAGAAAAATAACATATATATATATTTTTTTTTTAAGAGCAAGAGCAGCAAACAATACCAGGAACACGCCTGCGGTCAGCAGCACAGCGGGTGCAGCGTGCAAGCCTCCATCCTTCAGCGGGAGCCTCAGCAGAGGTAAAGCCGACAAACCCCCAACCCGAGGGGGCCGGCAGCTGGTTTATGGGGAGGCAGCTACCACGGCAAGGGGACATCGCTGCTGAAAGCTGGCGGGTGTTAGCACGAGGGAACATGCTGCTATGAACAATGTTCATCAGCCTGTGAAGTGGGGAATAAAGCAGGAATAAAGACTAGTCACCCTCCTTTATTTTTATTTTTTAAGGGGAACAATGCAGCTCACTGATTACCTCTTCTCAGGAGAGATGCTAACGCTTTCTTGCTTGGAAAATGTCTTTGGGAAATGTCCTGGAGCAGAAGCTGCTGTAGGACAACAACCACAGCGGTGTGAAATCCCCAGAGAAACCCCACCAGGATCGTGGGGAATGGGAGAAGCTATGGATGGGGGGAGAGAGCAACCAAAGCCCTGGCAGCTTCATCACCGAGCCCTCCCGGAAACCCGACAGCCACCGTGCTTCAGAGCCAGCGTGTCGAGGGCTCCAGGAAATGCAGCGATCCACCGTGGAGGGCCAGGCAGCTCAGAACGGCTCCGCCAAGGCCAACGGCGATGGCCAACCTCGCCAACATGCCACCAGCACCCTTTTCTGTCACCATTCCCCCGTGCTGCTACCTCCACGGCACCAACTCCAAAGCCCCTTGGAGACCAGGGAAAGACCTGAGCCCATTCTCCCTAAAAACCCTCCTGACCTGGTCGTGCTGCCAGCACTGCTGGGGAAACACGTGAAAATCGTTGAATCCCAGAATCCCAGGAGGGTTTGGGTGGGAAGGGAGCTTAAAGCCCACCCAGTGCCACCCCCTGCCATGGGCAGGGACACCTCCCATTAGCCCAGGTGGCCCAAAGCCTCATCCAGCCTGGCCTTGAACCCCTCCAGGGACGGGGCATCCACAGCTTCTCTGGGCAACCTGGGCCACTGCCTCACCGTCCTCACCAGTCCCTGGGCACAGCAAATCCCAGGATTTATTTTAACCCCTGGCAGTCTCTCCATCTGGCAGAGGATCTGCAAATCCCGCCACAGCCCTGCCCAAGAGCACCCGCTGCGCTGCTGGTGGGGCCACACGGGACAGGTCCCCTGGGCTGTCACCGCAGCTGGGGACAAACAGCAAGGTCACCCTCGCCGATGCTTTCACCCTTCATCCCATTACGGGGAACAGAGAGGGGAGAGGAGGGACAGGGACACTGGTCCCCTTACCAGACGAAGGGTGGTGGCCGCAGTGCTGGGGACTCGAGGCACAATTCTGAATTTCACGTCACCTTCCCGGGGTCTGCATTCCCCTGGGGGCGGGCAGCGCTCTGCTGTGCCCATGCACGGCTCATCTCCCCCACCAGCATTTATTAGGACCCAGCTGGGAGACACCACCCTCCCTCTGGTTTATATTCCCCCACCTCTCAGGATTATTTCCTCGCAGGAGCTGGATTTTCCATTTCTCCACCTGTACAAGGAGAATTATATCAAATCAGACCTGGAACGGGACCAACCGCTGAAATTAAGGGTTGTGACAAACCCCCGGGATGAATTCACGCCCATCGTGCACCCACCACTCCCCAGCACAACTCACATCTCCCCGGCATCACCCATCTTCTCCTTGGATCTGAACAGAGAGCGGGGACAGCCCAGAGCTGGGGAAGGGCCACGGGACTCGGGATGAACACAAGGGAGAGCCGGGCACCGGAGGGACACAGCTCCGGGAATCCTGCTCTCCACCTCCGAACCGTGCGAGTTGTCCAGGGAGAAAACAACTTCTATCCTTTCCGGGAAATCCTGCGACTGGTTTTAGCAAAGGTTGGTTGGGGATTTTGGTTTTGGAAGTTTGGGTGTTGGGTTTTTTTGGAAGGTGTGGGGGTTTTTTCAGTTTAATAACTCCCCGCGGGTACCCATCCACCCTGAGCTACACCCAGTGCTCCTGTGGGATCATGGAGCAGCCCTTCACCTCCCAAACCGAAATCAGCTCCTCTGCCAAACACCCAACCCCGCACCGCTCCAGGCACTCGCTCCGTCGACCTGCTATGGGAGAGGCAAACAGCAGCCTGCACGCTGACAGCCAGCAAACCCCGGCTGGAGGAGCCCCAGCAGCGCCAACACCCCAAAGCATCGCTGCTTCCTCCGATTCCTCACCCCGACGTCCGACCATCGCTCCTCTGGGACACACCGGGTCTGTCTGCAGTGCCGCTGGGCCCCTCTCCTCCGGCTGCCCAGCACCGTGCCGGCACGGCACCTCCACCAGCATGGGACACCCCGCAACAGCACGGGACCCCCACTGACACGGGACCCCCGACGGCACGGCACCTCCACTGGCACAGTACCCCCAACGGCATGGTATCCCCCCCGACGGCACGGGACCTCCACCGGCACAGTACCCCCAATGGCACGGCACCTCCACNCCCCTCTCCTCCGGCTGCCCAGCACCGTGCCGGCACGGCACCTCCACCAGCATGGGACCCCCCCCGACGGCACGGGACCCCCCCCGACGGCACGGCTGCCGGAGCAGCACAGCCTCTGCTTTACAGAACATTTTGGAGGCAATCCTCAGCCGGGACTTTATGCTCTCCCATCCCCAGCCCCGCTCGTGGTCGAGGAAAACGGCGTTAGAACGGGCTGGAAAAGAAAATCCGCCTGCAGAGACCAAAACCAGCCAGGGCTCATCCTGGGGCTAGAGGAACAATCTGCCTGATGCCTCAGCAGCACTTTGTGTTCCCAGCTCGTTCTTAAATAAATTAAATTACAAAAAAAGGCGTTCCTCTGACTCAAATCCCCAGCACGACCCACAAGAAGCCGCCGATGGACAGGCGCTGGCTGCAGAACACGCCCGTCAAGTCTCCGATATGCTCCCAAGAAACTTCAAGAAAATAAATCCTCCGTGCCTTGGCTGTACCCACGTCACCGCTACGACAGCGCTGCTGTCCCGGGTGCACAAGGGCTGGCTCAGCCCTCCCGGGCCAGCTGGTCCGGCATCCCAAACCCCTCTGCCACCGGCTCCATGCCCACAGGAGCTGTCACAGCCAGACCCAACATCGCCTGGACCATCCCAGTGCCGGTGTTTTGGGAGAGCCTGAACCCATCTCCGTTCCGGTGCCGGCGCTTCGGGAGAGTCTGAACCCATCCCCGTCCAGGTGCCGGCATTTTGGGAGAGCCTGAACCCATCCCCATCCCAGTGCCGGACACAGGACATGTGCCGGACACACCACAGACCCAAAACCTCGGGATTTCAGCCCAACGTCTTGTCAAAGCTGTGCCAGACCACACGGCACAGACTCCCGTGGGGCTGTGTCTGCTTGGGCACCACTCAGCCCAAATCCACTCCCGTCTCCTCGCCACGCCGGGCACACGAGCCCTCGGGAACCCAGCGAGGGTCCTGAGCCGAGCACGACGGCGAAGGCAAAGCCCCAGCACCGGGATCTGGGAAACCCAAACCTCTGCCGGGTGCCGTGCCCGCTCCCCCTCTCTGATCACGGGCACGCCGGGCTGCTCTCCCCGGCCAGAGTGCGGGGCTCTGCTCTGTTCCCGCAGAAAACTCGCTGATTATTATTACTATTATTATTATTAATTAAACTTAATTTCATCCTAGAGAGAATCCCAGCAAGATCCGAGCAGCTCTCCGGATTATTTCTGTGCTTTAAGACAGCGGCGACTCCTTTCTCTCCGTTTCCTACCAGCCACAAAGGTTAACGGCACACGGCTCTCTCCCTCCTCGTTAAGGCAGGCTGTAATTAACACCCACTCCAAAACCTCACTGCCCAACTCTCCCCATGAGGTTTTGCAAAGCTGCTTGTTCACATCCTCCAGCTCCCGACCCCAGCAGCACCAGTGCTCCCAGTGCCGAGGGCAGCATCCCTCGCTGCCGGGTCTGTGACCCCGCTCCAGCATCCCTCAGACGGAGCAGGGCACGACCGCTCCTCAGTATTTTGGGGAAAAAAATCCCTGATGGTGCCCACGGCCAGCACAAACCCCCACGCAGCTCGCTCATCGTGATTTTAACCACACCAACCTCCCCATCGGTGTCCCGAGGAACGAGGCCGTGTCCTCCTCGGCCGGTTTAACATCTCGAATGAACAGGAACCGACACACGGAGGCCGGGCGCGCAGAAGCTCGCTCCGGGGCGTCCATCGATCGGAGCCGGTCCGAGCGGTGAGGTGGCACCTTCATTCCTAACGCCACCACGGGAATTCTCAGCCGCATCCACGCCTCACACATCACCAGACGCGGTGGTTGAGCTCCTCGCCTCGCTGATAACCCGTAGGAGTCACTCCTGCGGATAATTGCGGCATAAATCAGCGCGGGTCTCACTCTTCTCATTAGCAGGTAAATTGGAGCAGCCTGTCTTTGGTGTGCCGCGCTTCCCACGCGCATCGTCTGCCCTCCTTCCGAAGGAGGGCTGAGCTTACACAGATCGCGCCCAGGAGCTCCTCTCTCCTGGTTCCTGGAACCCCCGCGGCACCAGTCCGGCTGCCGGCAAGTGCCACCCAGCGCCCCGCATCCTCACCGGTACCGTCCATCCCACACCTCCGGGACGATGCACGAGTCCGCGAGAGCCGCGATTTCACCCCTTTGTGAACACACCCCCCGAGGCGTCCCCTCGCCCAGACCCTGCTGCCACCGCAGCCGCTCCGAAGCGGCAGCTGAAGCGAACGATTGTCCCGCGGGCGTTCGGTGCCCAACAGAGACGCTGTGTTCCAGGGTGAGACAGGCCAGTGTCCCCACTCGGCAGTGGCCACAGCTGTGCTGACAACTCCCCCAGCCCAGCATGGTGACCCCCATATTCCCCAGTGACCCCCACACTCCCCACACATCTCATCTGACCTCCGAGTTCACATCCACCTCACCCAGGAGCTGACCGAGCTCCCCTGGCTCCCGACCGCCCGTTGTTCCAAAGGGACCCCTGCGGCACCGGTCCCGCCGGGGAATGAACTAATTCATAAATCTGAATTTCATCCTCCCAACGGGCTTCACGAGCTATTTCCTGAAACAGAAGGCAAAATACAAAGGAAATATCACCGCCACGTTCTGATAAGGCAGAGGCTTTACAGAATAAACTCAAGTTATTCTCTTACAAAAGTACTGAAGGCAGCGCCGGCCACGTGTCACTTACGGCTCTTCTCTGGAGAAGCTGCGAGCTCCCGGGGAACCCCGGGTGAGACTCCCTTCCTTTCTCTGCTGGATAAAAGCTGGACTCATCTCCTAGAACTCCAACACCTTTCCGTCCTTCAGTTNTGGGAGAGTCTGAACCCATCCCCATCCCGGTGCCGGCATTTTGGGAGAGTCTGAACCCATCCCCGTTCCGGTGCCGGACACGGGACAAGTGCAGGACACACCACAGACCCAAAACCTCAGGATTTCAGCCCAACGCCTTGTCAAAGCTGTGCCCAGACCACACAGCGTTTACCGCTCAGACCCCCGTGGGGCTGCGTCTTCTTGGGCACCGCTCAGCCCAAATCCACTCCCGTCTCCTCGCCACGCCGGGCACACGAGCCCTCGGGAACCCAGCGAGGGTCCTGAGCCGAGCACGACGGCAGAGACACAGCCCCAGCACCGGGATCTGGGAAACCCAAACCTCTGCCGGGTGCCGTGCCCGCTCCCCCTCTCTGATCACGGGCACGCCGGGCTGCTCTCCCCGGCCAGAGTGCGGGGCTCTGCTCTGTTCCCGCAGAAAACTCGCTGATTATTATTATTATTATTAATTAAACTTAATTTCATCCTAGAGAGAATCCCAGCAAGATCCGAGCAGCTCTCCGGATTATTTCTGTGCTTTAAGACAGCGGCGACTCCTTTCTCTCCGTTTCCTACCAGCCACAAACGTTAACGGCACACGGCTCTCTCCCGCCTCGTTAAGGCAGGCTGTAATTAACACCCACTCCAAAACCTCACCGCCCAACTCTCCCCGCGCGGTTTTGCAAAGCTGCTTGTTCACATCCTCCAGCTCCTGATCCCAGCAGCACCAGTGCTCCCAGTGCCGAGGGCAGCATCCCTCGCTGCCGGGTCTGTGACCCCGCTCCAGCATCCCTCAGACGGAGCAGGGCACGACCGCTCCTCAGTATTTTGGGGAAAAAAATCCCTGATGGTGCCCACGGCCAGCACAAACCCCCACGCAGCTCGCTCATCGTGATTTTAACCACACCAACCTCCCCATCGGTGTCCCGAGGAACGAGGCCGTGTCCTCCTCGGCCGGTTTAACATCTCGAATGAACAGGAACCGACACACGGAGGCCGGGCGCGCAGAAGCTCGCTCCGGGGCGTCCATCGATCGGAGCCGGTCCGAGCGGTGAGGTGGCACCTTCATTCCTAACGCCACCACGGGAATTCTCAGCCGCATCCACGCCTCACACATCACCAGACGCGGTGGTTGAGCTCCTCGCCTCGCTGATAACCCGTAGGAGTCACTCCTGCGGATAATTGCGGCATAAATCAGCGCGGGTCTCACTCTTCTCGTTAGCAGGTAAATTGGAGCAGCCTGTCTTTGGTGTGCCGCGCTTCCCACGCGTATCGTCTGCCCTCCTTCCAAAGGAGGGCTGAGCTTACACAGATCGCGCCCAGGAGCTCCTCTCTCCTGGTTCCTGGAACCCCCGCGGCACCAGTCCGGCTGCCGGCAAGTGCCACCCAGCGCCCCGCATCCTCACCGGTACCGTCCATCCCGCGCCTCCGGGACGATGCACGAGTCCGCGAGAGCCGCGATTTCACCCCTTTGTGAACACACCCCCCGAGGCGTCCCCTCGCCCAGACCCTGCTGCCACCGCAGCCGCTCCGAAGCGGCAGCTGAAGCGAACGATTGTCCCGCGGGCGTTCGGTGCCCAACAGAGACGCTGTGTTCCAGGGTGAGACAGGCCAGTGTCCCCACTCGGCAGTGGCCACAGCTGTGCTGACAACTCCCCCAGCCCAGCATGGTGACCCCCATATTCCCCAGTGACCCCCACACTCCCCACACATCTCATCTGACCTCCGAGTTCACATCCACCTCACCCAGGAGCTGACCGAGCTCCCCTGGCTCCCGACCGCCCGTTGTTCCAAAGGGACCCCTGCGGCACCGGTCCCGCCGGGGAATGAACTAATTCATAAATCTGAATTTCATCCTCCCAACGGGCTTCACGAGCTATTTCCTGAAACAGAAGGCAAAATACAAAGGAAATATCACCGCCACGTTCTGATAAGGCAGAGGCTTTACAGAATAAACTCAAGTTATTCTCTTACAAAAGTACTGAAGGCAGCGCCGGCCACGTGTCACTTACGGCTCTTCTCTGGAGAAGCTGCGAGCTCCCGGGGAACCCCGGGTGAGACTCCCTTCCTTTCTCTGCTGGATAAAAGCTGGACTCATCTCCTAGAACTCCAACACCTTTCCGTCCTTCAGTTCACCTTTCTTTAGCATTTTGGCTCAGTTTAAGAATTCATGAAATTAAATTATTTTCCAGGATCCAAGGTCTGATAGACACACTTTTTGGGACAGCCGGCAAGGGCAGGAGGAGAGGAGACGGGCACACTCTGCGCCGTACGGTCTGCACGGGCTTCAGCTCCTCTCTCTCGCCTTGGGGAGCTGCATTTCCAAGCTCACCGCTGGAACGATGCGGCCGAAAACCCAACTGGCGAGGACGCAGATAACCAGCAAGAATTGCCGGGGTCTACGGCCAAAGGGGAGCTGGTCCTAATGCTGCACCTGGAAAGAGACGGCCGGTTCCCCGTGCACCCGAAGCTCCCTGGAAGCCACACTCATCATTTATTACGGGCTTTTGCACATTTTTTACTACGGGCTTTTGCAGGTCTCACAATTAACAGTCACACATCTCGGTTCTCCAAACCTTAGCTGCATGACTGCTGGCATCTTAAAAAAAAGCAAGAAATATTAGAGCAAGGTCCCTAAAACGCGCTCAGAAGTCTTTTCCTGCTCTGAAAGAGCAACACTGCCTCAGTTTTGGAGCTGAACGGAATTGGAGGCTGCAAAGACAAAGTGGTGCAGCAGGGCTGTGACCCCCCGATCAGTTGCCTGAGCCTGGGGCAGGGCGAAAAGCTCCTCCAGACGGGCGCTGGTCCTTCTCTCGGGGTGCTGGAGCGGTTCCCTTCAGGGGGGGTGCCCCTCTGTCGGACCGAAAGCGGCTGCTGTGGGCAATCGGCACATTTTGGGGAGGAAGCCGCCGTACGGGGTGAGATAAGCAGCCCGATGAGCTTTCTGCTCCACTTCCTACAGCTACCCACCACACAAAAACACGCCCAAACAAATAAAGACTGAGGGACTCGGTTTTTCCTCCCCAAAAAAACTCTTCCTGCTGCGCTGTCTTGATCCAAAAGCCTTGAGAAACACTAAAATAACGTGCAAGACTCTCCGCATCTCGGCTGCGAGGCAGCGGCTGCCAAATACACGGGCTGCTCCCTGCAAACCGACACGTGGCACTTCTGAGCCACACCGCAAACAAAACCCGGCTGGAATCGGGGCGAGAGGAAGGGCAAGGGCCCTCGCACGCTGCCCTTCCCCACAGCTGCCGCCACACCTTCCCCGACCCCTCCCCGCCCGGCTCTTTCCAGTGGCAGAACTGGAAGGGCTGCAGGAGCTTTGGGTTTCTGCAGCAGGACGATCCCTGCCCCGAGGCGCTCCACGGCCGGCTGGATCGGAGGAGAGCATTTAGTGGTCACAAAGCGTTACAGCCACAACAGCCCGGCCCCGGAAGGCTTCACACCACGGTCCCGGGGAGAGGTGGAAAACAAGCCCCTCTGGCTCAGCAGGGCTGTCCCACCGCTCCCCCGAAGCCCCCCAGCATCCCAGGGGAACCCAACCGGGGGGGTTTCACGGCGAATCCTTCCTCCTGCCCCGGCACCGCGGCCGGAGCTCCCCCGCAGCACACAGCCAGGCCGGCTGGGGAACTCCAGGGCACACTTCTCATTTCTCACAGTTCTCTCTCCAGGGCCAGGTCCTGTTTCTTGGTGGTTTTCGCATCCACAGAACCGCAGCTGCCTCTCCAGCCCGGCATCCCAGTGCTAGAATCGGGAAAATGAAACTCGCTGCAAACCAGATCTTGGGATTCTTCCTCAAACAGAGCTGAACGCGAGCTCGAGGGAGAGAAACTAAAGAGACATTTGCAAACTCCTCACTGGTGGTAAACAAAATATTACTAATAGTCGAAGCATCTGGTTACAACATATGCCTGAGGCTGATGCTTCCTCCCCACGTTCACCCACTTGCCCAAAACCGTGACACGGGTGTCACGCGGCCGCGCAAACACCAGCCACCCTCTCGGCGACGGCTGCGACACCGGGAGCAGGTCACGGAGAGTCGGGATGAGAGCAGAGTGCTAAAGCTTTCCTGAGAATTTATCCTGCGCGGGTACTGCTCCAGGGCCAGAACGGCTCATCCCGCCCCGATAAAACACATTTCCTCCCCCGCGAAAACCACGGCTCACCCGAGACAGGGCAGAGAAAATTTTCCATCTTGTCTTGAGCAACATCCCAGGTTCACACCGCGCGGCGCTGAGCCCGTGGAAAGCTTCACACCGAGACGCTTCTGGTGCCGTATTTAGACCGTTTCAAAGCATCATCCCACTCGGCGATCTTTGCGAAACGGAGCTGCCAACCGCACGGGCTCCGGCCGCCCCGGCACCTCCGGGAGAGGCTGCTGGGGTGTCGGACCCAACTGAGTCCGGCAGTGACGGCAAAGACGCAGAAAGAGGTACAGGGCAGGGGAAAGAGGTGGTGGGGAGAGGAGACAGACCCGTGCAGACCCGTGCAGACCACGGCAGTGGCAAACAGGGACCCAGGCGATGCCCAAGGCACAGCCACAGCTTGTGTGCCGGCTGGCGAGGGACTCACCAGACCCCACAAGCCCTGAGAGCTTTCCAAAGCTGCGAGACGATGGCCCAGCTCCGCTGCCAGGATGGCTGGAGCATCCCTGCCAGCATGGCCAGAAACGGCCTCACGCAGCCACAGAAAAACCACAGCAGAGTCCCGATGGCACAAACTGTGGCTTTCAGGGTCTGGCATCTCATCGATCTTACAGCGACCACAGGATTACAGCGACTGCAGGGACAGGACGAGGGGAAGGGGTTTGAGCTGGAAGAGGGGAGATGGAGATGAGATCTGGGGAAGAAATGTTTTCCTGTGCGGGGGGTGAGGCAGTGGCCCAGGGTGCCCAGAGAAGCTGTGGATGCCCCATCCCTGGAGGGGTTCAAGGCCAGGCTGGATGAGGCTTTGGGCAACCTGGGCTGGTGGGAGGGGTCCCTGCCCATGGCAGGGGGTGGCACTGGGGGGGCTTTAGGGTCCCTCCCCACCCAACCCATCCTGGGATTAATCTCTCCTGCCCTAGAGAAGCACCTGGAGGAAGCTGGAAGGGCAGAGAGCTACGGCAGACGGGACAGTGCCGGACCAAACCCCCGCCCTGCCGTCAGACCTGCAGAAGGAGCACTGACCCCATGTCACCACCAGCCACCCTGGGTGACCCGCGGCACACAGCGCTTCTCCTCCCGGGCAAAAGCTCCAACAGAACAACACAGGTGTCAACAGAGCAGGCGGGATCGCAGGAGCTGCGCTTCCCAGAGCAGCCGGGATGCTGTGGCGAGGGGGCCGGCGGTGACCCCCTTCAAGGGACACCCCCACCATCGCTGCCGTACGCAGCCAGGTCACCGGGCGGCAGACGGGCAGCTCTGCACGGGGCAGGTACAGGGGTGACAATCCCTCCCGCCCAGGTCTCCTCTGCAAATATTTATACAGCAAACAGAGCCGGCGGTTGGCAACCACCAGAGGCATTTCAGTGTACGGGGTTTGGGGTTTTTTTTGATAAATGCAGATGACAACAGCCCAATCTGAGTCAAATGATGAGTCACTTGGCCAGGTCCACGCACAGCGGAGCGAAGCGCATCTTCCCTGCCGGCGAGAAATGCCTCCCACCAGCCAGAGCTGCGCGGACACCCTGCAGCCCAGCAGCCCGAAAACCAGCTCAACACCCCCGTGGCACAGCAACGGGACGAGCCGCGAGAGCTCTCCTCCACCCAGGGCTTTACTTCAGCTTCTCCGGCTTTCAGCATCAGCTCCTCGCTCCCGGCACCGGCTCCAGCTGCACGGTGGAAGCCCGAGGGGCAGAGGAGCTGCGGGCACCTTGGAGGTG
Organism: Syrrhaptes paradoxus; assembly: GCA_013400615.1. Taxonomy (NCBI): domain Eukaryota; kingdom Metazoa; phylum Chordata; class Aves; order Pterocliformes; family Pteroclidae; genus Syrrhaptes; species Syrrhaptes paradoxus. The sequence continues at coordinate 7,501 of VZTO01026304.1, read as the reverse complement.
CACAGGATGCATCACGCCTGCGTCCTCGTTCCTCTGCACGGGGCCCGCGATGACAGGAGCTGCGTCAATGACTTCACGGAAAGATGCAGCACCAAGCCTGGCGGCAGCTTCCTCTCGACACCCACCCTGACCTCCCACGGAAGCTCAAAACCAGAACGAACGCATCCGAACGCAGCGAAGCGTTCCGACCGGCAGCACGGCACCCTGTTCTGCACGACTGCAACGGGAAACGCTGCAGCGTCCCCTGCTCCGCCGACACCTCCCAGCCCCGGCACCAGCCCCTGCCTCTCACCCCCCGCCGTCCTGCACCGGGGGAAGCAGCGGCAGATGGATTTTGGGGTCAGAACTGCCCCGGCTGGGGCAGGCTGGACAGCTGCGAGTTGGGCCCCAGCGAGAAGCAGCAGCAGATGTCAATGGCTCATTCAGGAACGCCTGTGCTGAAAATCCCCTTTTTCTGATTGTTTGTTTGCTCTGTGCATCCCTGCGGGGAAGGGGCCGTGCCTCGCGCAGTGCTCCCTACAGACAACCCCAAGATGAGCCCGTGGTCGGTGCTGAGCCTGTGCTGGGACTGAGATGCTCTGGACTCGGATACACGGAGAAAATCCTCCCGGATCCCGAGGCGAGAGGCAGGCAGGAGTCCCGGCTTTGCAAAGCTGTTGTTTGTCTGCACCAGTGATGGGAGCCAAGAGACTGAAAACATCCATTCACGGAGAATAACGTGAGCAATCACGACACAACATGACAAACACTCCGATATGAAAAGCCCCACTTTCTGCTGCCGGGGCGCGTTTAGCTCCGTACATTTCCCCAGAGGCCCAGCAGCCCCCATCCCACACCGTGCCACCAACACACCAGCTCCACAGAACACACATTGCTTCAAAGGGTTAATGTCCTTTCCCTCATCCTCCCAGATGAGCTGCTTCCAGCCTCACCGCAGCTCTGCACCAGGAGCCTGGTGCCATGGGGGACCCCCCAGGAACGCTCTGCTGACTGCAAACCCCAGCAAACACGGTGGGCACACCAGCCGGACGCTGACACCACAGCCCCCAGGGCCCCAGTCCCTCCGCCAAACCCGGCCGTGGCCCCGCTCCAGCCCTCCAGCACCTCGCTCTCACTTTCGGTTTTGTTCTCGCAGTGGTAACAGCTGTAGGAGAGGAGAAGGCTCCGGGGAGAGCTTCCAGCACCTTCCAGTGCTGACAGGGGGCTACAGGAGAGCTGGGGGGGCTCTGGGTCAGGGGGTGCAGGGACAGGACGAGGGGAAGGGGTTTGAGCTGGAAGAGGGGAGATGGAGATGAGATCTGGGGAAGAAATGTTTTCCTGTGCGGGGGGTGAGGCAGTGGCCCAGGGTGCCCAGAGAAGCTGTGGATGCCCCATCCCTGGAGGGGTTCAAGGCCAGGCTGGATGAGGCTTTGGGCAACCTGGGCTAGTGGGAGGTGTCCCTGCCCACGGCAGGGGGTGGCACTGGGTGGGCTTTAGGGTCCCTTCCAGCCTGAACCATCCTGGGATTCTCCCCCTGGAGCCGATCCTAGGCTAGCTCAGGTCCCCCCACCCCAGCAGACCCACCCCAGCTGCACACCCACCCCTGCTCGACCACCAACCCCACGGGCTCCTCGGCAGCCGCACAAGGGGTCCCGTCCCACCCAGCCCCCCAGGCTGCCGTGCCGGTTCCCCCCACCGTGCTCAGCCCCGGTTTGGGTGCAGCTGGCAGGGAGCACCGGCACGGCACGGCCACGGCAGCAACAGCCGGGACCAACCCAACCTGTACGGCAATTAGTCACCGCGGAGCAGAGCGGCGTGCCCTTCCTCCAAACTTTATCTGAGCTCCCGCAGGGCGGGGGAACGTGAGGACAGGACAGCACAGGGGAGGGAGGGTTGCCGTATTGATCCCCAAAATCGAATAACCGGCAGCGGTCAGTCTCTGCATCCTCAGCAGATGGGTCCTGGGGGTGCTCACGAGGGCTTGGCACGCCACTCGGACACCCGGCTGGTTCCAAACCACCCGTCACCCAGCTCGGGAGAGCGCTCGGGATGCCAACTGGGATGGGAAAAGGTTTTGCTTTAGCTGTCACCGCCCAGTGCCTTCTCCCATTCTCTGGCAGGTGATGTCCCGACTCCCGGGGACGAGGCCACCTGCACCCACGTTATCTCAGCAGCGAGGAGGCTCGGGCTCTGCAGCGGAAGGTCCCCACAGCGCCCCAGACATCTCCTCCCAACCCCGAAGCTTCGCTGTGCTCGAGGGAGATGGCTGTGTGTCTCCTACCCCACCGTCCCTCCAGAGGTGCCACATTTCATGCTGTGCCAGCAGCCGGGGCCAAAAGCCCACCCGAGTAGCCCACAGCCACATTTTTACCGGGATGGCCACCACCGGGCAAGTGCCGCAGCTGGTGGCGGGTTTCCGCAGCACCAGAACCGGGTGATGGTTCCCCAGCCGTGGCCGGGGCTTTTCCCAAGCTCTGCACTCGCCCAAACCCAGCGCCTTCAGCTCAGCTCTGCGGCCTGGATGCTACAGGTGAGATTTAAAATAAAAACAGTGAACGTTACAGTCAGAGGAATTGTGAGCTCTTTCCTTCCCAACGCCCCGCTGTAGCTCATCGCTTCACCCCGCAGCTCTGCCCACCTTCCCCACACAAGTCTCCCAAGACGCGTGGCACTCCTTGTTCCCTTCCAAAACTCAGGTTTCCAACACCCCGGACAAGGAACCCCTCCACAATCCCCGACCAGTTACCGACCCTGACAAACCACAGCCAGCGCCATGCCACCAACGCCAGCTCCACGCGGGCGGCCCGGACCAGCGAGAAGGAAACGCTCAGAGACAGCAGTCGGAAGCGAAGTGAAGATGGTACAACGGCACAGCATCGCCCCAGCCCTCCCTTCGCTCCCGGAGAAGATGCTGTGCTGCTCCCAGGGCAGCCACCGCACCTCCTGCAGCCCTCCCAGGCAGAGTCCGACCCGAAAAAATGGGGGGAGAGAGCAAATCCCTCCCGTGGCGATGCTGCGACACTGGGGGAAGAGTCCTGCAATAATAATAATAATAATAATAAACATCCCCCCATGGGGTCAGACACGACTCAAAAACACAAAATCTCTCCTCCAGGCTCTCTGCTCTCCGGCCCAAACGCCTCTGTGAAGCCGGAGCGGTCGTGGAGCTGCGCCGGCTCCGGCACGGGACAGACAGCGGATCAGCGACGGGCACTGGGACCGGGACCCAGTGTCACAAACACCCGAACCCGTGCAGCCCGCTCCGAACGGCGGCCGAGCTCCCCGCCAGGACCAAGCCCGTGGTCCAGGAGGTGCCGTACGGAGCGGGACCCCTCTCGCCAGCCCAGCACGGCGCCAGCAGCAGCCTGTCCTTCCGTCAGCACGGGAACCGGCGCTTCCGCTGCTCCTGCTGCTCCCGCTGCAACAAACCCTCATTCCAGGGGAATTCAACCCCGCTGGGGACACCAGCGACGCTCCCCTGTCCCCAGCCAGGCGGGGCAGGGGACAGCAGACCCCCGGCCAAACCCAACCCCCCCCAGGACAGGGACAGCCGCGGGCGGGGGGCTCCGAGCAGGGCCCCCACGGCACCGGCACAGCCGGGGCCCCGCACACCCAGCCCGGGGGGGGTCTGCTCCGCCCCGGGAGCACAGGGCAGGACCCCCCTCCCCAAAACCAGCCGCTCCTGCAGCGGGGGGGCCCGGCCATGGGGGGACCTGACATGACAGACGCGGTAACGCGACACAACCGGGTGAACCGGGTGAACCGGGGACGGGGCAGCCCGAGCCCCGCACACCCAGCGCCGGGGCTTCCCCCGGGCCGCGGGGCTTCCCGGGGAGGGGGGAACCGGCCGAGGGGAAGCGGCCTGTGCTCCGCCCGGTGCTGCCGCGG
>VZTO01026303.1:0-18875 GCA_013400615.1 Syrrhaptes paradoxus | reverse complement strand
AGCCCTGTGCATCCCCCTCTCCCCCTGCCCTGTGCATCCCCCCCCAGGACTCTCCACATGGTCCCAGAGCTCTGTCCTGCTGCCATGCTTCATCTTCAGGGATGTGTGACAGTGAAGGGTGGACATGTGGCCTTTCAGAAGGTTTCCTAAACACACTCTTTAGGTCAGTTTGAACAAGAATAATACTAAAAATACCTATCTCAAGCAGCAGTGCCAGCATGGGTTTCCTCCTGAGGAAACTGCTCCTCCAGAGCTCGCTCCAGCTCTGTGGGGCCATGGAGAGCAGCAGAGGTGGGGGGCTGAGGGGCAGCGGTGGCCCATGGCTGCTGCCACAGGGTGTATCTGGTGACTGCTGTGTCCCACCTGAGATGCTTCCCACCAGCCTTGACTCCCTGAGGCATCACTTGGCTCCTGAGCCCAAGCCTCTGGCTCGGGGGCTGACCCCAGGGAGCAGACAGGGCTGAGCGGTGGAGAGGATGGGGGCACCTGCGGAAAGGCACGAGGCTGTCGTTCGGGAAAGCGGTAGATGGTTTCCTCGGATGGGAGGTGCATTTGGCTCAGCCCGGGGTGCAGGAGGTGAGTGCTGCTCGAGAGGAGGGCTGCTGTGACCAGGGCACAAGGGACATAAAGAGTGTGCTGAGCGTGCTCGCAGCGTTAACCCATAGCACACAGCCAGGCTAGAGAGAGATAAGGGATGTCTGAGCCCGGAGTGGGAGGCAGCAGCTCTTTGGAGAAGAGTAGGATGTGCCAAGAGCCCTGATTTTGTACACTGTCGTCTTGACAATAAAGCCAGTGAAGGCTTTTCCTTCGGTGTTTTCGCCAGTACAGTGTGCTGGGTGATATCTGCTCCCCTGCACTGCCTTCTCCGCAGCCATCCAACTGCAGCACGCACACTCTGGCTGCCCAACTCCCCAGCCATTTGTCACTGAGAAATTTAACTTTCTGAAGTCTGCAAGCTTGCTAAGAATAAACTTAATAAATTAGTGAGCATATTTAAAGTGCACCACTGCTCGCTGATCTGGCATTTTAATCTACTCGTGAAGCTATCCAGAGTGTTTGCTCAGCGTGTGGCCAAGTTCTGAAATATTTGCATGCTGCTATTGTCAGTACATCTTCTGACCCTTTGCAAAAGGATGGCAGGAGGAGTGAATTTATAAGAATCTTCCACTGGCGAAGGTAGCGGAATCGTTCCTGCTAACACACTCAGTAGAATTATCTCCCTGAGATCATCTTCGCCTGTTATTCCGATCTGGTGGATGAGATACTATTAAACAATGCAGCTGTGGTTTATGTTCTCCAGGGCTACATATCCTCTCCAGTGACACACATTCTTTGCAGGTCAGTTGTAAAACATGTTTGATGTTGGCACATAGGCAGCCAGAGCAAACTGAAGCCACTCTTTCCACTTGGGGATGACGGCAATCCTAGCTGCAGGTTAGGCTGGCCGCTGCCCTGTTAAGGCAAGAAGTGCCCTGACCATCTCCTTTCTGCCTCTCTCTGTGGCTGCAGGCAGGTGGGCAGCGGGAAGAAGGGACTCGTGCCAGCCAGATGGGGGCCGAACAGCTGTGTGCAGGGCTCCAGGAGCTGGTTCTCCTCCCCTCATCCTCTGATTTCTTGCAGTGGTGTGGAGAATGGTCTCTCCATGGGCTGGCGTTTCTGCAAGCCACCTTCTTCCTGCAGCTCGTGAGGGTTCACGAAGCCCTGATGGAATGGAACAGGAAATCCTTGGCTATTTGTAGCCATGGCTGTGCTTCTTTCTCTGACCATCTCCATCCTCTGGTCTGCACAAGGGGCGGGCTCTGGCTCTGCAGTCCTTACACACCTCCTGGAGCTGCCTTCCCTGCGGGCAGGATGCAGAGATTTCCAGTTCCTGGGCACAGCCACTGTCCTCCTGGCTCCAAGGAACTGGGGAAGGGTCTGGAGCACAGGGCTGATGAGGAGCGGCTGAGGGAGCTGGGGGGGTTCAGTCTGGAGAAGAGGAGGCTGAGAGGAGACCTCATCACNGTTGATGGTTGGACTTGATGATCCTTGAGGTCTTTTCCAACCTCAATGATTCTATGAACTGGAAAGAATTCAGAGTCAGGGCAGAGCTGGGCAGGGAACCCAGGAGTCCCTGGCCACTGTTTCACTGCACAGAAGTTGGCATTTTTAGATGGTGGATTGTCTGCTCTTATTTAGACATCTAATTAGCGTAAGGCTAATTGCTTCCTGAACACCACTGACTGTACAGGCTGTACCTGCACACCCAGCTGTGGAGAGTGCCAAAGCAGGCTGACCGCAGAGGATGTCTCCCATCCTTCTCAGTTTTGAGAGGTCAGAGTTTCTGGAAACAATTTTGCGAGTAATTTCTGACATGTCATGAAACACCATGTCCCAGCAGAGCCTTCGCAGCCTGGCCAGAGGGCGGATCAGCCCTCTGCGCAGGATGGAGGTGGGAGCAGCTAGGCTGGGCTCAGCTGCAGAACCAAAGGTGACGTGAGCACCTGGGAAGGTGGCAGGGCTGGAGGGAGGAAGCAGACAGGAGAGGATGTCAGATGGCACGTTAATCGCTGGGTTTGGGCCACCGAAACTTTGAACGTCGAAAGAGAATGAGACAGACCCCTTGACATGTAGGATTAGGGGGAGTTAGAGCTCAGGGAGGACTACACAGAGCCAAGCTTTGTGGGCAAGCCTGGCTTTCAGTTAATCTGGGATAAAAAACCCTAAGAATTTGAAAAGAAATCTTGTCAAGAATCAAAACCTTATTTTTTGAGAAAATAATCAGTGAAAATTTAATTTGGCGGAGGATGGAAAAGGGGAGTGATGAAAGAAGAAAGCAGAGGCATTAGAACTGTAAAGGTGGAGGCCACAAGTCCCCTGGTGTGACATATCAGAAGGGGAGTGAAGTCACAATGCCCAGTAAGAGGTGCACTTGGCCAGCTGTCCATCCCTTCCCAAATTCATGGTACACCACATTCCAGACTGTTTGTCCCTTCTAAAAGTGACCGTCATGGACCCTTCATGTTGGAGACCTGTTCAGCAACCGTGGGTCCCGCGAGTGACAGTCCCACCACAAGACCCTGTGTCTGCATCGAGTTCAGAACAGCCGCGGCTCATGGGCTGGCAGGGCGAGGAGGTCCTGAGGAGCAGGTCTGGGAAAGAGGAGAGGTCGCTCCTGCCACGCTCTGTGATTTAACAAAGCTGCTGGGATAATTCACCTCTTCTGCTCTGTACGATCCCCGCAGGGCTGAGAAATGGGCATAGGGGTTTTTGGTAGTAATTTATCAGCAGGAAAAGTGCCCGTGTTGAAGCTTTTGCTGTCAGTGAAGCGTGACAGAGAGGGACCAGCAGGACTCGGTCCCTGCCTGTAAGTACGAGCGGAGTCAGCAAGAGCAGCCGTGGTTTCATTTTCAGAGTGCCTTCCCATCATTGTTTGGACTAAGAGGCCTTCAGATGCCTTTGTGACTATCTAGTCTGGCTACCAGGTATAATCTGAGCCCAGATTTAGTCCCGCCTGAATCAGAGCAAGCAACCAAGCGTGATGTAACGTTTGCTAATGATGGAGATTCCCACACTGCCTTCGTAAATCGTTCCAGTTGTTCCCTACCCTTGCTGGTGTGCCAGGAAGCATTATGCCATGTTACTAGTTTCGGTCTGCCTAGCTTCAGGTTCCAGACATTGGATCATACTAAAACTCTGGCTGTGAGGTTGGAGAGTCTTCTGTGGGGAAATAAATGTGATCTGGATGCCCCAGCACCTGTTTTTTTGTCAAGCAGAGTAGATTGAGCTCTGGTTGTCTGGCTGTCTTTAATCATCTTCACAGCATTTCCCCAATCTGTCAGCATCCTGGCGCATGATGAGACCCAGGACCAGGTGCTGGGTGGACACAGGCACCCAAATGCAGGGTGGTGTAACCTCTCCATTGTCCCTGCAAGCTGCTGTCCAGGCAATGTGCTGGGCTTTGGCCACCTCTATGTGTTGGAGGGTGCAGGCAGCTCAGTCTCTACCAGGCTCCCGAGGGTCTCATAGTCACCACGTCCCACGACAGAGCACCCTGACTTGTATTTGTGGCCAAAAATCTGCTGCCTTGTTCTGAGATCTATGACTATATTTGGCTGTATTAACTATCTGCTTGTGCCCAGTTTAACCAGCAACCCAGGCCATCCTGCAGCAGTGATCTGGCTTCTTCTCCATTTGCTGCTCTCACAATCTCAGTGTCATCAGCAAACTTTACCACAGATGATTTAATATTTTTTTCAGATCATTGATAAAAACATTGAATAGCGCAGGGCCAAGAACCGACCCCTGGGGAACTCCACTAAACCCACCCCTGCTGGGTGAGGAGTTCCCATTTACAATCGCATCTGAGACACGTCACCCAGCCAGCTTTTAATCTGTTTAATATGTGCCATGTTGGTTGTGTATTGTTCTAGTTTCTTCATCAAAATGTCATACAGTACCAAGTCAACTGCCTTGCAGAAGTCTTAAGTCTATTACAGCACCAATATTATTTTTATCAATCAAACTTGTAATTTCAGGAAAAAGATGAGTCTTAGTTGGACATGTTCTGTTCTCCATAATCTGGGTGAATTAGCATTAATTTTATTTCTTTTACTGAAGTTTCTCTCCGTAGCAGCCTTTGGAGGTGACTGCCCGGCGCTGATGCCAGGCTAACAGCCCAGCCAGGGTCTGGTCCAGCCAAATACTTCTCTAAACTCTGGCAAACATGAGCTTGCTTCTATTGCTGTTGATTGCTGTAGCGCATCCACCCAGAGACAGACTAATACAACCAACAACTTCAGAAGAGCTATATTTGTTCCTTTTATATGGAGAGAAATTGCTTCTCATTAGCTTCAGGTTCGCAGCCCATACATCGTCCTCAGCTCTTGGCTTTCCTTATCAGTTTTCTACAGTTTGTCACTTCTCATTCATTATTATCCGTTTCCACTTTCTTAAGTTATATATGGTTTTCTTATTTTTCACAGTTGTCTTCACTTCCCTCACAAGCCAGTCATCTTTCTTTTTTTTTTTTTTAACCAATGTTGCCTTCTTTCTCAATTGTGGGATTGTGGTTTTGAGGCAACGCGTAAAATGTTTTTCAACAATTCCCACTTAACATTCACATTTTTCTGATTAAATTCCTTCTCCCAATTGATTTGGTTCATAATTGTTTTCAGCTCTGTGAAATTAAATCTTTTTAGCATTAAGGAGATATATTTTCAGAACAGAGCTTCACTTTAAATATTCACTTTATTGTCATTTTGCTTTTCAGTTAAATAAAATAAAACACTGACTCTCAGAGACATTTGGCATGCATTTCAGGGTGACAGAACTGGGAAATGGAAATTGTTCCTGAGAAAAGTCGCTTTCATGAAATGTTTTTTGTCAAAATATATATTAACTTGAATAAAATGGAGCTTGTCTAAAATCCAGCAGCATGAAGATGGCATTTTCCTTCTTTCAGCGACTGATTGAGACATTTAGTCCAAAACTTTTTTGATTCTCCAAATTTCCCCAACATTTGGAGTTTGGCAACTAAAATGAGAAACTCTATAATCGCTTTGGGGATGTTCAGATTTCCCTAGAAAACCAATTTCCTTTTTTTTTTTTTTTTTGAATCAGAAATGTACATTTCCTTTTGAAATGGTGAATTTGATGTCCAAAACACCACATTTCACTGATAAAACATTCGAGCAAGTCGTTGTGGCTCATTCTGCGGAGGATGCCCACAGCTGGACGTCTCTCTGAGCTGTCCAGCTCATGGCAGGGCTCCTCTGTCCCAGCACGGGTCCCACTGTCCCCTCTCAGTCCAGCGTGACGGTGGGCAGGTGACCGGCTCTTTTATCCACAGAAGAGACAAGGGGAGCGATTGGGCAGCATCTGCAGGTCCAGCAGCCAAACTGCCCTGTGTGCGGTGGAGAGCTCACGCATTCCTGTGGGAAGTGAGCGAAGACCAGCTGGGGAGAAGACAGCAGACCTCCCTCTGTGCCTCCCTGGGGTTGCTGGCAGCGTTGCATGTCAGACGGGGCAGGGAGGGAGGGGGGTTGCACCCCATGGTGGGTTGTGTGTGACCAGGCTGCTCTGTGAGGAGAGGGCGGGTGGCCGTGGGTACAGCCGGACAGGTCACTGCAGGTGCTTCCCTGTCTGAAACCCACCGAAAACCATGGGGAGCAGGAGAGTGGGCTGGCCGCTCGAGCCATGAGGTTGGGTCTCTGCTGACCCCCAGGAATCACAGAATGGTTTGGGTTGGAAAGGACCTTAAACACCACCCAGTGCCACCCCCTGCCATGGGCAGGGACACCTCCCCCTAGCCCAGGTTGCCCAAAGCCTCATCCAGCCTGGCCTTGAACCCCTCCAGGGATGGGGCATCCACAGCTTCTCTGGGCACCCTGGGCCACTGCCTCACCCCCCGCACAGGAAAACATTTCTTCCTCATATTCAGTCTAAATCTGCCCTCTTCCAATTTAAATCCATTACTGCTCATCTTGTTGCTACATGTTCTTGTAAGAAGTCCCCCCCCCAACTCTCCTGTAGCCCCCTTTCAGCACTGGAAGGTGCTGGAAGGTCTCCCCGGAGCCTTCTCTTCTCCAGGCTGCACACCCCCAACTCTCTCAGCCTGTCCTCGCACGGGAGCTGCTCCAGCCTTGGACCATCTCCGGGGCTCCTCTGGCCCCGCTTCAGCAGCTCCGTGTCCACAGCAGATCTCCAGGTGGCCAGGTGAGGAGGTCTCAGCACAGTCCCAGTCTGTGCACCCTCCTGATCAGGACGGTTGGGTTGTACAGAGCTGTTGTGAGCACTCTGCTTTCCTTCACCCCTCCCCTGGCTTAGACCCCTGCTTACAACCTCTGCTCTCCCCAGACGTGGCACGCTGCCTCTGGAGGTAAGATTACAGGAGTTAACGTGTCTTATACTCATGAATCACTTTTTCATTCACGTGTTAAGTGTCTGTAGAGCCATTTACTGGTTTTCAAGGATAGAAGGAATCATCTTCTCTGACCTCTGTGTAGCAGGCCAGGGACTTTCATCTGCTGATTCTTGCCTCTTGTCGGCAAGGTCTGGTCAAGAAAAAGCATTGCTTTTACAGAGAGGTACCCAGTCTTGAATTAAAGCCTTCTTGCTGAAAATCTGCTGGCTCCCCAGCCAGGTTGGTCCAGTGGGTCACCAGTGCTCAGAGTTAAAAGTGCATTGCATATTTCTGAGTAGATCCTGGGCTTTGCCTGCCAGATTAAAGAGTGCTCTGCCAGAGAGGTCTCCCTCCCACGCTGATGTTGCTGGATAGCTGGAGACACTCCTGCTTGCCTGCAGAAAGGAAAGACTGTTATTCCTGGGAGAGCTCCTGGTTTCCTCCGGACCTTTTGGGCTCCATTAACACTCCCAGAGCCCAAGGCAGCCCAGGCAGGCTTGTCTCCCAGCTCCCACCCTTCTCTTCTTCTGCTTCCTACCCTGAGGACACCTACAAGGTTTACACACACTTCTAAGGGCACTGTCTCTGATGGGCTTGCCTTCCCCATGTCCCTACCTGGGGGATTTCATTGACCTCTCCATAGTGGACATCCCTTCCTCAACCGTTTGACCAAGTGGCATCGCACCCCGCTGTTGACCCTGGGCTCAGCAGCAATGGGGCTCAGTCCTGGTGCTGGGCAGACCTGAGGGACCCTGTCACCTTGGCTGGTTCCTCCATGGCACCGGGACTCCCCAGATCCCGAACACCAGCTGCGCTGAGGTCGCGCTGTGGGACCGCAGCTCCCCTGAGGCACCAAACAAGCAAAGGCAGAGCTGGCGCGGCGTGGTCACTCTTGGTTCCCTCGTACTCCAACCTCGGGAGCCTCTTGGCTGACCCCAAGAAAGGGCCGATGCGTGTGAGACGCGCACCTGGGAGATCCCCCATCGCCACATACAGGTCTGCTCGTGCTCTCCCCCTCTCCCCGCAGCCCTGGGTCACGTAACTCGTGCTCAGAGCAGGCCAGACAGACTCTCTGGCAGACTCTCTGGCATCGGTTTTTCAAGCCTGATTAATGGGGCCAACTCTCCTCCAGATTGAACTCAAGAAAATACCATTATCTCCTGCGCAATGACTCAGATATTGTATTGCAACATCTTGTTGGTAATGTCAGATCCCAGGCAACGATATTAAAAATGAGCATTTTACCCAGGACAGGGTATTAACTATGAAATTAAATCTGTATTTATTGCCTTTAGCCACGAGCATCTAGGCTCTTCCAGAATAAATGTTTTTAGTTCCGTGCGGGAAGATTCTGGCATTTATAGGCTAGACATTTCTGAGGGGAACATACACCCCGTGTGCACACCCCGCACAAGACCCTGGGCTGTGGTCACCATGCCATGTGATGTCATGGCAGATACGATGAGCTCATGCCTTGTTCTGCTGAGCTGAGATGAAACACGCACCCTGCCCCACAACCACTTGTTTCTGACTGAGGGCACGCTGCAGATCCCAACCGCACGTGTTTGGTTTAGTGTCCGGGAGAGCAGGTCCCTGCAGCACGAGGATGGAGGGGGCTGGCTGTGGGATGGGCTCCATCCCCAACAACAGGGCACCAGCCTTGGCACCAGCGCAGGATGGGGCAGAGCTGGGGCTCGCGGGATGGTACTGGTCAGTGGTAGGAAAAGCCACCGTGTTTGGGACATGACGTGTCCCTGTGTCCCTGGCACAGGACTGTGTTTCATCTTCCAGGACAGGACATGGTTTCCCCGGCAGTGGGGCAGCCCTCCTGCAAGCCCCCCAGCCTTCCTCCCTGCTCGGCTCGGATGGAGGGGCAGCGGCGACGTTGCCCACAGGTTTCATTTGCCCTGGGTGGGTGAGATGACAGTGAGCTGAGCATGTGCCAGGGAGAGACACCTGCCAGCCCCCACGACCTCGTGCCAGCAGTGCACCTGGTGCCAGGACCTGGCCCTCACCCAGGGTTGCAGCGGCCCCATGCCCACCCTCTGCACAGCCCTGGGAGGGCACCGCGGGTCTGCGCCGGCGTCCACAGCCCGGCACTGCCTGGGCTGAACAGAGTGCTGGGCAGGAGGATGCAGGGCTGCAAAAGGCAGGTGCCGCACAGACCCTGGGGCGGCTGGGGGACCGGCTGTGGGATCCTATCCTCCTGGGTTGCAGGTTTGATCCTCAGCTTCCTCTTCCTCCTCCTCTGCTTGGCTGCCCAGGAGCTTTTCTCCTGAACAAGAGGGTTTCACTGAAATGGATGTTTTGCACAGAAAAAGGTCTGTTCTCTGGGGGGAAAAAAAAATCAGTTTAGTGAGCACATGTATTGGAATCCAAAGCAGGTGGCTTTGTTTGAAGGCAAGTGGTTTATCAGTGGCATTTTTCAGTTCAAAACCAACAGAGAGGGACCTTTAAAATGACGATGAAAAACGATGATGTTCGGTTTGATTCAGCTTGAAGCTCCCTATGTGTAATTTTTTTCCTCCCTTTTTTTTTTTTTTTTTTTTTTCCTTTTTTTGGACAAATATCTGGAATGGCTCTTACATTGGGCTGAGCTTTTGTTCTGGATGAGTTTCTGGTGGTGCCTGGCTCTCTTGCCGGTGTTCCCCGGGGCGTGCTTCCTGGAAGGTGGGGACTATGCACAGCCGTACAAGATGTTGCCAAATACACCTGCAATTTCCTGACCGGCAGTTCAGGATGAAATCCTGCCAAATCATCTTTCCCGTGATGTTTCCAGTGCCATGGAGTTGCTTGAAGCACAACAAACATGGCCAGCTCCTCACTCGAGGGATCTTCACTCTGTGGTCATGCTGGAAGGGGAAAGAAAATGAAACCCTCCACATTTTCTTTGAAAGTCAGCATGACGTAGTTTTCACTCCCTAATCACAGCAGCACAGCTGGGGAGAGCAGCACCCCGGGAACGGGCTGTGACTGAGCCCACGCTGCTGCTTTGGGACCCTTCCCAGGGCGGCTGCAGCGAGGGACCCCCGGGGCAGAGTGAGGAGCCCCATCTCCGTGCACACCGCAGGGTTTCGCTGCTCCCAGCCCCCTGTTCCCATGCGGTGACAGGGTGCCATGCTGCACGTGGCCCCACTGTGACAGCGCTGGGGCCCTTCGCTGTGTCCTGTCCCAAGTGGGAATCCCCCAGGGCTGCCTTGATGGAGTCCAGGGCTTGCTGCTCTGCAGCACCCGCCTTGGCCACCTCGCCCTCCCTCAGCCTTCTCCGCCTTTCTTCCCATCGACAAGCTGAAGCCACAGCTCTTGGCTTGCGTTCCCACCCTCCTTCCTCCCCTGCGGTTTGGGGTGTCTGCTGTCCCGTGGGGTGTGAGCAGCTTGCCCCAGAACATCCCCCCCAGGCAGCAGCAGAGCACAGGCAGCTTGTCACTGGCACCCCTTGGGAGGGCGGGATGGGATGGGACTGATGGATTTAAGGGCTTTTCCAAAAGGCATCGAGTCTAGAGAGCACATACTTCTTGTTAAACGCAAGAATACTTCATTGTTGTCTAGTGTAAAAATCACTTTCTGTTGTCTTGTGCAAGCAAACTGCGCTGGCCTCACACAGAGCCTGCTGGCAAGGAGCGAGCCTGGAAGACGGTCCGCATTTAACAGCACGGCGGGGGCTGCCTGACCCCTTGGGAGATGAAAAACAAGCACGATGCACATGCGGGCCAGCCCTTCCGACTGGGGCCAGCACGCGTTGCTCAATTCACGCAGTGAGAAAGCGTGCTTCCCAGGCCACCCTTGCTTCCTAGGGACAGCTCAGATTAGGGACAGACCCCTGGCAGGAGGCTGTGACGGTCACCCTTGTGTCCTCGAGCCATGGGGGAACCTTCAGACCCACTGCTCCACCAAAGGCTGCCCCAGGCTGGGGCTGATTGCCCAGGGGCAACCAGGGCTGTGACCCATGGGTCACTCTCTGGCCATTAAAAGCACCTGGGAGGAGGAGGCTGTCACCGTGGTGTCACCATACGGGGTGACTCTTCGGCTGTGCCTTGGCTGGTTCCACCCCAGCGTTCACCAAAATGTGTCTGTTGTCCAAGTTCATGGAAGCGTGTGGACAGGGCATCCCACCCCGAGGAGACAAACTCAGAGGGGAAGGCCACCCACAGAGCCCCCTGCGACCCTGCTGCTGGGCTCCCTCCCTCCTCGTCTGCCCCTGTGGGCACCTCGGGCTGGGCTGCCCTGAGGGGCTTTTGGGATGCCCAGATCCATCACCCACAGCTGCTGTGGCCTCCTGGACATCCCAGTCTTGTTACTGGTGGCCACTGTGGAGCCATTTAAGAGGCTGTCCTGAGGCTGCCTTTACGGGCTCAGAAGAGGTCCCTGGGTGCACACAGCCATGGCCCTGGGACAGGTGCTCATGGTGGGGCTGCTCATCCTCCTCCAGGTGCCCTGGTCCTTTCCCTCCTTTGGCTCTGGGGCAGCTTGAGAAAAACAGGGACCTCCTGGGCACAGCCACTGGCTCTTGTCCTCTGAGATATCCTTGGAGCCCAGGGGATGTCACCCACCCTCTTGCCAGCTGTCGGCTGCTGCCAGCGCCCGAGGCTGTGACGGTGCAAGGCCACTGACTGCTGGGTCCTCCCCGTTTTCAGCTTCCCTGTGGGGAGAGGGGACCCCCCTCCAGGTGGGAGGCTGGAGCCGCTCTGTCCAGAGGTCCCTTCCCACCAATATTCTGATCCTGTGGCCACGTGAAAACAGAATCTGAATCCTGAAAATAAGGGACAGAAAGATGCCATTAGTCCTTTGAATGCTTCTTCTGCAAGGTGTCCATGGATGCTAACCCCCGGGAGGGATTTTTAGGAGTGTTTTAAGGTAGCATCAGGCTCATCTGGGTATGTTAACTGTGCGTATCCGTAGCATCGGCCGGGTCTTGTAGGAGTTGAACCAGGAATTTACTTTGCTCAAGTGGCTGGAGTTAGTAGTTCTGTCTCGGAAGGTAGTTTACTCTGAATTACTGGGATGTACTTTCAGTACTGCAGCACATTGTGGCTTTTGTCTGATTTTTTTACTAATTAAAAAAAAAAAACAAACTCATTGGAACATTAAACAAGAACGTGAAGGGAACGTTCTTCCAGCAAGGACATCTCTGTGAGGTGTTCGAACTCTCTGGAGCTAGGAGTACCAATCTTACACTTAGAAAAAAGAGTGAATGTGCAAATTTCTTTGATCTCCTTGGCTTGGGGTCAGAACAGAGCAGCTCTTGCATTGCTGACCAGGTCAGGCGTGAGGTATTGTGTTTTTCTCTCCCACATCCAGAAGAGATGTATCTCCCGAACCTGTGGTGTGTTCTTGAGTGTGTGCGGTGCCCAACTCTGTCTCATGTCCTGCTGCTCCATCCCTTCTATTACAGAACTTTTCTTCAATAGCCACTATTTTTACAGACTTCTAGGATTAATGGTCATTTTTGCTGTCACTTTTCATAATGACATGAAATAGGAGCACTGAAGTGTCAGTGGCATGAAGAGGCAACTGTGGCTCTGGCGTTTGTTGGGCAGGGGGACAATGCCGGTTCCTAAGAGAGGAGATTTTGGGAAGACCAGTGACTCTGGGAAGGCTGGAGATTGTGAGCACAGTGCATTTCCCTTGTGAGCTGGTGTTCAGCATGTACGGAAAACCAGGATTGTGTACACAACTGATGGTAAACAAGCAAGATGGTATAAAAGAAATATCTGAGACAATTGCTCATGGTTCTGTCTAATAGCGTGAACGGGTAGGACGCCAGGGCTTGACTGTGTGCGTAACACACTCTGTGAGTTGATATTCTTGGTCAACTAAAAGGAGATGGATGATGAAGATATTTGCAAAAATACCCCAGGAATGTAGAGAAGCATCAGGAGAAGTGGACACCTTTCCAGAAGTGTTAGAGGTCACTGTGGAAGATTTCACAGAGGACCTGTGGAGAAGATGCTGGGGCAGAAGGTCTGTTTGCATGAGTGCCAGCAAGGGAGACTGCGGAGGTGGAGATGGGCAGGACCTGGTGCTCGCAGTACACTGTCTCCTGCTGGCACAGGACGTGGAGGGCTGTTCTTCTCACATGGAGGCAAAGACCATTGCCCAGAGTGAAATCTCCCCAGGAGGTGCCTCTGGCTTGGTTTAGTATCCTGGTGCAATAAATGGCTGGGAAAACCAGCCGAGAGGAGAAGTTTCAGCAATCAGCTTGAGTGGACCAGTTGCTGCCAAACTTATTCCCATAAAAAAGAGACTCAGTGATCCAGATCTGATACCAGCTCTTGATGTGTGGCTTGGAGCCAGGCATCTCTCCGAGCTGGCCCAAGCAGAGCTAAGAGCTGGGGGGAAAGGGAGAAGTCAGAAGCCCCACCTGAACTGGCAGAGGGTCTGCAGAGACTCAAGTGACGAATGTGGCTGGGTATTGATGAGGGCTTCCAGGATAAACTTGCACTGAGCAAGCAAATAGTCACTCTGTTGGGGTTGGAGATCAACGAAGGAGGCCAAAGGCACTCAGAGAGCCTTGGAGTTTGCCACAGATCCCAAATCTTTTCTGGCAGAGACACACCTGAAAGGGAGGGAGCTGTGGGCAAGGGAGGTGGGCGCTGGTTGAGATATGGCTCCTTGTCTGTTATTGATGGCGGGAACCCGTACGCGGGTCCTGGCCAGAGAGTCCGTGAGCAATTAGAGAAAGTGATATGTCCTGTCTGTTAAAACAAAAGGACTGGCAAGAAGGCAAAAATTAAGAGAAGCAGTTGAGTTAGGCGCTGGCACCTTCAGAACTCACCATTTAAAGACCCTTTCTGGTTTGCAGGGGTGGTCCAAAGGACTGGCTGAGCTGCCTGAGACAGAGCCAGCCCCACCAAGGCTGGAAAATGATTGCTGCTTGCTTCCTGGCACCTGTCGCGGGCCCGGGACCGTCAGAGCTGTGTCCAGTCCAAGCCCTGCTGATGACAGGGCTGCTTTTACTGATGGGAAGAAAAAATAAACCTGATAGTGTATCCACAGCCCAGAAAGCAAATCCTGTAGGGCACAGCACAGGTGCTCCCAAGTAGCAGCCCTGAGGACTCTAACAGNCCACAGCCCAGAAAGCAAATCCTGCAGGGCACAGCAGCCCTGAGGACTCTAACACTCTTCTGCCTCCATAGCCCAGAGAGCATCACGCTGGGGTTCCTGGGTGGTTTTAGACCCCCGTGGTGGGGGGCAATTGCTGCTGAACGCGTCCGGGCACTGCACTTGATTCCTGAGCCAGGGAATAGGGGTCTCACAGCAGAGCTTGCCATGCTTCCTTGAGGATACCAAGTTTCCAGCTGCTCCCCAACCCCACGTTGCTCATTCTGAGCACGCTGCATCTGCTCTGCTTTCTTGCCAGGCTTTTTCTTGCCCTGTCCCCTCTCGTGCCCAGGTGGAAAGGGAAGGTGCAAAGCCTGGTGGCCAAGCCGAGGAGCAGGATCAGACCTGCTGTGAGGTGTAGAGGTCTGTCTGCTTTCTCCTCCTCTCTTTGCCTCTCAGTTCCTCAAGAGCAGCGGCAGAGCTGCTCCCGTATCACCAGCAGCATTTTGCTTTTGCCCGAGGGACAGGGCTGTGGGTCAGGCTGAAACAGGGAACAGGGGCAGGGACTTCCTGCACGCTGCTCGGCTGCTGCGTGTTTGGGTTGCACAGACTGTCAGGAAGGTTTGGAGTCTTGTTTACCCTGGGATTCCCTTTGCTGCCTAGAAGTTGTGTTGGGAATAGTCTGCACTCTGCCTGCAGCTCTTCTGCCTTATTTCTTGGCGGTGGAGTTGTGACTTCACCCTCTAGGATGAATTGACTTTGGCCCCCGGAGCCTCTCTGATTCTGGCATCGTGGGTCTTGTCCATCAGCCCAGCAGCGCTCAACTCCAGCGGGAATTGTGAGGTGCCGCAGGATGTGGTAGCAAGTCAGAGTCCCCCGAATCGTCCATTAATCCAGGTCACTCTTGTAGTACAGCCTTTGCCGCTGATTCATGTGGCTGCAATAATGAGGCCTCGAGTCACCATCTCGAAGACATTTGTCAAAGTGAGTCACACCTATATTATGGTCTCTTATCTCCTCTTCACTTATTTGGTATCCCGTGTCCACAAAGTGGTGATTTACAGCCTCTCCCCAGTGCATTGTGCGCAAGCTGCATTTAAGACCAGCTTTCAAGCTGTCAAGATAATGGTGCATTCAGCTGAAATGGATCTGCATCAGCCTGAGCCAGGAACCGCAAGGTTCCTGCCATCCCAGGGGGGTTTCAGCTTCTCTCTTCCTCCCTCGTGCTGGCCCAGAACAGGATGTGTTCAATAGAGGAGATGCTTTCCATGGGCTTCCCTACGAGGTGATGCAGAAGCTACCTGAGCCTCTCTGAAGCGTTTTCTTCATCCTACCTTCCTCAAAACCCATGGCTGGTACTGCTTGACCTCTGGCAGAGCATCAGTGCTGTGTCTGTGGTGTGTTCTGGGGCTTTGCACAGCACCTGCTTGCGGAGCTGCCATCCACATCACTGTACCCCGTCAGCTCCTTCCTTCACCATCCCAGGTTGCAGGTCATTTTTTCAGAGCACCTTTTGCCTCTGCTCTCCAGACAGGCTGCAGCCCTCCTCTGCCTGGAGGTGGCAGAGTACAGTCTGCTCCAGCTGTAGCCTGGACATCCCACTCTGCCTCTCCCATCTCTGTCCCATGCCTGAAGCCACCCTGAACCTCAGCGGTGAGTCCTGTTTGCTCTTGTTCGACACACAGTCGTGATCCCACCGGAGATCCTTCGTCTCTCTGTACTGTCTGCCTGATGCTGTGCTTTCCTGAGCTGTGTGGAAATATACTTTCTCTTCAATAATTACCAGCATGCTACGGAGACAACGTTGCTCATGGCTGGGGGTATGCTGTGGTCTGGATGACCTGCTCTTTACCTGGGGAAGGTTTTACTACGTGATTTTTAGTGTAAGCCATGCCCTCCAGGGCATGTACATCACAGCCCAGGGGTCCTTGCCGCACGGCCAAAGCTGGTTCACCCCTCATCCCATCAAGCTGTGTTGTTTTCTCGCCGCTTGTGCTGGACTCCTTCCTCCAGGGATTCAGCTGAGGCAGGTGGTGCAGAGCCAGCGCTGAATTAGGGTCACAGCAGTGACAGCAGTCACAGTTTGGCAGCTCTACCCACAGCAAAACTGGGGCACAGTCCTCCAGGTGTGTGTGTGAAGCATCCTAGATCCCAGAGCAGCAGCCAGCAGTCGGCAAACTTCTCCTTTGCTAGTGATGAGCACGGGTACATGGATGGTTTTCAGTTCCCCCCCCACCCGGCACTTGCAAACCCAACACTGTGTTTTCCTGGGGGGGGAGTGCTGCACGTGGCCGGGATGAGGGTCCGCAGGGAAGCCACCTGCCTGTGCTCGGGGTGCCTGTCTCGTGCTGCTCCCCGGCACTGAGCACAGCGAGGTGCACGCTCGCCTGCTCACCAGCCGCCGGCCCCGCCGCCAACGTGCTCCTTGCCAGCGCTGATTATTTCTCCGGTGCTGCGCTGAAGGGAGCAGCTGGCAGCCACCTCCGTAGTGATAAGGAGGAACTAAAAATAAAAGCCAAGCCAGCGTGGTGCGGTCCCCAGGAGGCTGGGCTGGCTGGGAGCACTGGGCTTGGTTCTACCACCCAGTCTGGCGCTGGACCTGCAGAATTCCAGTGAGCCGATCCCTTCAGAGCAGTCGCATCTGGAGCAGGGGCTTGAACGGCAGCACGCTGTGTGTTTTCGCTGCACTGCGGAAGCTTGCACCCAGCCACTCGCATCCCGTTAGCTGCGGGATGCTGGGGAAAGGCTGGAGGTGGGTGGCTGCAGCAGCAGCAGAGGGATGCTGTGCTGCCCAGCTCTCCGCCCTCCCTTGGGTGTTGCCATCCCAGGGCCAGCAGAGCAGAGGTGCTCAGCACAGCTGCTCGTGGGCTGCGCTCAGGGCACAGCCGGTGCAGGAACATCAGCAGAGCTCTTCCTCTGGGTCAGGGGGAAAGCAGCAGCCTAGCGGGAGCAGAGCTGATGTAACCTGTAGAAGCTGCTCACGCTAATCCTCCCTCGTCAGGAAGCACGGGGAGCCATGGTCCCGGTCCTGCCTGGAGCTGCAGGGTGGAGGGAAGCCAGTCGTGTGCGAGCTGCAGTGCGCATGGGCAGCAGGGTTCCCACGTTCCCTCTAGAGGTTTGCGAGTATGATGACTCCAAGCTGCTAGTGATGATTTCCAGGATGAGAGATGTGAGTGCTACTGAACAGCACGCGGAGTGCCGCAGGCACAGTCCTTCCACCAAACACCCACGTTGGGCTGCGCTTTCTGCAGAGGCTCTCTGAGTCTTCAGAGAGGAGGCGTTTGGTTCCCTCAATAGCATCCTTCCCCTCCTGGAAGGAGAGCATCCAGCTGAGATTATCACTGAGGACAGGGCTCTCGGACAGCTTTGGCAGACCCCCAACACCAGAACGAAGAGATCTAGGCAGCCCACTCCCTCCTGCAACCCAGCCCCAGGGAGATCAGGGGGCCAGGCAGCAAGCTGAGATCTTACAAGCTGAAGGACACACTTTTGTCTGGTCCTGAAGTTCCTGAACGTCAGGGATGTGGGAAGAAGCTGTGAGGGGGTCTCTTTCTTCCCATGCCCTTTTTTGCAGCCTTGGACTGGGGTTTCCAGCCATTCCCGTGGCACCATGACCGTGCCCTGCAGCTGCTGAGGTGGCCCAGTGTGGCGGAGCGGCTGGTAGCAGTGGGGTGTCCCTGGAGCACAGGGGTGGAAGGAGACCATCTGTGGGAAGGTTGAGGGGAGCTGTGTCCTCGGGGTAGGTGAATCCTAATCTCTAAGGCTGCAGAAGGGTGCATTTGTCAGAGTGGCTTTTCGGGCCCTGCCATGTGTTGTGCTGTCAGCCACATCCACGAGGACTTTCACCACCCACCCTCGAGGCATACGCTCCCGTCTCACTGCATGTCGTTATGCTGCCGTGGGCTCTTAGGGTTTGTTCTTGGAAGGATGCTGTGTTGTACAAATTGGTGAGAACTCTTGGAACGGGCACACTTCTGCAAGTCCTGTCACTCATGTCAGGGCACATTTCTCAGCTTGATTTAAGGAGAGGGGGATCCTAAATA
Source organism: Syrrhaptes paradoxus (assembly GCA_013400615.1). Taxonomy (NCBI): domain Eukaryota; kingdom Metazoa; phylum Chordata; class Aves; order Pterocliformes; family Pteroclidae; genus Syrrhaptes; species Syrrhaptes paradoxus. The sequence goes on along the minus strand of VZTO01026303.1, from coordinate 908 downwards.
ACGCCTGCTGCTAAAAGGCACTGATGCAAAGTTGCATAACCCAGTGCTGCTTGTGTACATGCTTGAGAAGAAACAGCCACGGAAAAATCCTGTAACATTCCCCGGCTGGTCCGTCTCCTGGTATCAAAGCGTTTCCTGCTGCGCTTTCACCTTTGAATTTTAATCCAGCGGCTTTGTAGGAGTTGGGGTGGGAGGTGAGGGCTCTGGGGAGTAAAAGACCCCCCTGAGGAGAGGGCAGGTAGAAGCTGCGTCACGTCGTCTCCCCCAGAGGAGAGAGCGATGGCTGGCTCAGTGTCCCTGGCCGGAGGGCCTGTCATCTGGGCAGCGAGCAGTGGCCCCCATTGCAGCGTGGGGGCAGATGGTGCTGTAACCTGGGTCTGGGGGAGCCCCACAGCTCTGACTCCTCGTGTTCCCTGTAACCCTCCTCTCATTTAGCAGCCGAAGGCAGTTCACCGGTGTCTCTAGGAGGGTGTCCCTCCAAAGCTGCTCTTAGATCAGAAGAGCTCGTTTCAGCCCCCACCTATTCGTTAATGAACCCCTCCTGCCTCTGTGAGCCCCTCAGCCGTGTCCAGGGGCTGGACCCTCTGTAGTTAGAAGCAGGTTGGTTTATTTTCTCCTGTCCTCCTCTGTTGTTTGACTAATGGCAAAGTTTTACAGGGAAATAACAACAGCCGGAGACAAAGAGCAGGTCTCCCTTCCTGGCCTGGGCTCGGGTGATCCAAGCCGGCAGCTCCTGGGGCGGGTGGTGTGGTGCCCCCTCCCCACGCCAGGCACCGTTAGCCCCCCAGTGCCTCCCAGGGCAGCACATCTTCGGAGAAGTGTTGGGCAGGGAAGCTTGAGCAGAGCTGGAATGTCACATCCCAGGAAGAATGGCTGTCCCTTGCAGAGGTGACACTGCTGATGGTGTC
>VZTO01026302.1:12787-31813 GCA_013400615.1 Syrrhaptes paradoxus | reverse complement strand
GGAGGAGGCGGAGCCGCGAGCGGGGCCGGGGCCGGGCCCGCCCGAACCGAGCCGTGCCGAGCCCAGCCGCGCCGGACCGGGCTGAGCCGAGCCGGGCTGAGCCGAGCCGAGCCCAATCCAGCCGGACTGGATCGTGCGGGGCCGGACCGCGCCTTACCGGGCTGAGCCGAGCCGTGCTGAGCCGGGCCGGACCGAGCCGAGCCCGGCCGCCGCGCCCCGATGAATGGGATCGCCTTCTGCCTGGTCGGGATCCCACCACCCGCCCCCGCGGTGAGCGCCACTGGGGGAACTGGGAGATACTGGGGGTGCGGGGAGCAGAGACTGGGGGAACTGGGAGGTACTGGGGGTTTGGGGAGCAGGGACTGGGAGAACTGGGAGGTACTGGGGGGTGGGGGGGCAGGGACGGGGAGAACTGGGAGGTACTGGGGGGTGGGGGGGCAGGGACGGGGAGAACTGGGAGGTACTGGGGTGCGGGGAGCAGGGACTGGGGGCACTGGTGATGCGGGGCAGTGTGTGGCGCTGGGTCTGGCAGTGGGGCTGGGCGATGCCTGGGCTCCCCCACGGGCACCCCGGGACCAGGAGTGGGGCAGAGCTGGTGCCCTGGGGTGGGAGGCGGCAGGGCTGGAGGGGTCCAGCTGCCCACGCAGGGCTGCGTGCCACGGGCAGGGCTGTGTGCCACGGGCAGTGCTGGCCACCGTGGCTCGTTCCCGCTGCCCGGCCAGAGCGGCGGCATGGGGGGGTGTGGGGCTGAGGCGCCCAAATCCGGCCGTGGGGCTGGAGGTGAGACCCTGGGGCTGGGCTTCCCCTTCTCCGGGACGAGACCCGTGAACGCCCACACGTGTTTCCTCCGAAACTCCCGGCTGGGCTGGCTCCTCGTGGGTCCGGCTCCGTCCCTGCCGGCTCCCGGTACTGGGCACCAAACTCTCCCCAGAGCCCCTTGAGGTCCAGCCCCTCTGTCTGGTTCCCCGGCTCTGAGCAGCCCCCCAGCCCCAAAGCCCCACTGACCCACGCTGGGGATGCTCCTCCCGCGCCGTGGGCACCGGCATCGCCCGGCGGTGCCAGACTGGGGGACGCTGGGGCGATTCCCGTCGCCGGAGAAGACCAGCCCAGCCGCCAGCTCAAACCCCGTTTCCTGCCCATTTTGTGCCAAATTTTGTGCGTTGCGTGGGGATGAGGACGGAGCTCGGGTTGGGGTCCGGTGGCGGGGGGCACAGCGGGGTGGTGGCCAGGCAGGGGTGTCACCGCGGTGTGGGACTGGCCCAGCGCCTGCTAATTTGAGCCGAGGTTGCACGTCCTCGCCCCAGAGCTGAATCCAGCCTCTGTTCCTCAGTTCCTGGTTATTTGAACTCGGCTTCCCCGGCCGGGCCGTGGGGCTAATAACCGGCCTCAAAGGATTAATTGGGGTGTGCGAAATGGTTCAGATATGAGGAGTGCTGCTCAGCGCAGCGGCGGAGCATTAATCATGGTTTCTCTGCAGATTCCTCCCTGCTTACTCCGTACCGCTGAACGCTGCTGGTCGGATTTTCACCGGGGTGGGGGGGTTCAGTCTTGAAATCTGCTCTTCTGCTGCGTTTTGGGGTGAAACGTGCCCCCCTGGAGCGGGGGAGCTGTGCTTGATGCCCACCTCTGCCCCCCCGCTCGCTGGCTGCCTCGGGGTGCGGGGTGACCTGGGGTGCTGGGTGACTCTGGGGGGGGGTTATTTCACCCCGACTCCCTCCCCCTGTGCGACTGGTGAGGACGGCGGTGCGGAAGGCCCTTTCCAATCCTCCGGTGAGGATTTTGTGCTGCGTAAGCAAAAATCCTGCCCAAACGGCCGCCCCCGGGGCTGCGTGGCAGGGGCTGTGCCCCACCGTCCCCAAGCCTCCGGTGGGTGGCTGCTGCCCTCGTCCCCGCGTGGTCGCTGCCTCCATCCTCCCTGTTTACCAGCAAATTGAGCGTCTTAATGCTTTTTTTTTTTTTTTTTTCATTTCTTTCTGAACCCTGAACTTGAAAGACAGGAAAAGCCTGTGTGTGCTCGGGGCTGCTGCCGCAATCCCGCCTTGCAAGCGTGAAACCTGGCACCGGCGCCGGGCTGGGGCGCACGGTGTGATGCTGGGACGGGGTCCGGCTTCCCTGGGGGTCCGGCTGCCCACGGCGGGGGTTCGGAGCCGCGGGTCCCCGGCCATACGGAGGGCTCCAGCCTCGCCGCCGCAGCGGTTTTAACCTTGACGTGGTCACGCGCTGTGCCCGGCCGGCTGCTCTGGCACCCGTCTCTCGCGCCTGGAGGGTGCTGCTGGGGGATGTGCGGTGTCCTGAGCCCCCCCGGTGCCGTCATCGGCAGCGTCGAGTGCCAAGGAACCGCTGCTGGGCGTTATTTAGGGCTTGGGGACTGTGGCCTTCAGGGGTTTGGTGTTGTCCATGTGGCAGGAGTGACCCGCGGTGACAGCTCTGGGGTCAGCGTCGGAGCAGGGGGCTGGCGGGTGTGCCCCCCTGTGGGGTTGGGATGCTGCGTGACCGGCCCCTGGGGACACTCCGCGCCTCTCCCCGCTTTGTGCGGAGCCACTCGCCGGGAGAAAACACGCGGGGATGGGAGTTGTGCTGGGAAGCCCCCGAGCCCCGGGGATGGTCCTTGATCCTCATTAAAGGGGAAAAAAAAAGAACAACCCCGAGGTTTGGAGTCGGTGCCGTCCCATTAATGAGCCAAGTTTGTCTTCGGCAGGCGGCAAGACCTGATTTTAAAAAAGGAACGGAGATAGATGACCTATTTTAAGCTCTCAAGTTGGAAACTATCGACCTGGCTGCCTCTGGGCTGCGAGCGGCGGGGCCGGCGGCATGTGCTTTGCCGAGCTGTGCCGTGCCGAGCTGTGCCGAAATGAGCCGTGTTGCGCCGAGATGTGCCATGCCGTGCTATGTCGAGCCGAGCTGTGCCGAGCTGTGCCGTGCTGACCTGTGCCAAGCCGTGCCAAGCTGTGCCGTGCCGAGCCGTGCCCAAGCCCCCGGAGTCCCCAGCCCCCGGAGCAGGCTGATGTCCCGGGACGGGAGGATGCTGACATGGGGGAACGGTCCCAATCCTGAGCTGTCCTGGGAAGATGGGTGCTGGGAGCTGGTGCTGGGCTCTCCTCAGGGGGGATTATGGGGAAAATTTACCCTGTCTCAGCCAGACCTGATACAGGGGGGGAACGCAGGTTGTGTCATTGCAAAGTGGCCGATGTGAAACGCTGGTGGCCATGGGGACCATGGCTCTTGCCCTGGATGGGACCCACTGGGGTCCCCTGTCCTGCGTCTTCCTCCAGCCCCCAGGGCTGCGGGGAGCTGAGCCCGGCACCCGGCAGGGAGCAGGCTCCTGCCATAACCCCCAGTCCCAGGCACTGGCACAGCCCTGGGGGGACCGGACCCCCCCACAGTGGGCAGCCAGGAAGGTGCTGGAGCTCTGGACCCTCCCTTCCCTGGCACCCTCAGGGCAGCACCCCCAGACCTGCTGCCCCACACCCCAGGGTGCAGGTGTGGGGGTGCCTGCGGTGGCCGTGCCCCCACCCCCCGCCACCCCGATGGCAACAGTGGGTCCCTTGATGGGGCCGAGCGCGTGGGGCAGCCCCGGGGCGGGGGGGACGGAGCCCCGTGGCTGCAGGGGACAATCGTGCTATTGTCACACACAGTGGGCTCTTTCTCTGCCGCGCGGGGCGGGGGGCCGGGCTGCGGTGCCCGCGCTTTGGGGGTGCAGCGTGGTCCCCGCCGGGGCTGGCGGTGACTGGTGTGGTACCGGCGCTGGGACGCTGATGTCCCCGGGTGGCGGGGGACAGCAGTGGGGTGGTGACGGAGGGGGGACGAGCTGGCTGGTGGCTTATGGATGCGTGGAGGCTGCGGGGAAAAAATGATGTAAAATCCATCGGGTGTCAGGGTGGGGGCTGCGGGAGCATCGCTGTCCCCAAAGACGTGTCCCCAAAGCTGCCTCCTGTCCTCGCTGTGGTTGGAGGGATGCTCAGGACCCTGCTCAGGACTATTTTCCCCATCCAGTGAGGGATGCAGGATTTGGCCCTTCTGTGCGTCCCCCCCATCCCAGCATCGCCCACCCCTGTGCTCCCTCCACGGACAGCACCCCATAGAGGGGCCAGAGGGTCCCTCACGTGTACCAGGGGGTCCCCCGTATATACCAGGGGGTCCCTGACATTTGTGAGGGGTTCACAGCCACGGCCCCCACCCCGGCCCCCCCAGCCTTGAGCGGGGCAGGGGCTGGAAGGAGCGGGCAGCCTGCCCCTGACCTCCCTGGGTAGGATTTTTCCGGCGCGGAGAAGCGGGAGCAGAGCGCACGGTGCCTCTCGGAGCCGCCGGAGGAAATGGCTCATTGTTAGCCCGGCTGGAAAAAAAAAAAAAAGACCCAAAAAATCGCAATAATGAGGCCAGCTTCTATTTGAGGGTTTCCATGGGAAAAACAGGAAACGGAATCCTGTTACTTTTCTAGGGCTCGCTGCTGATAACGGCGGTTTTAGGGCAGAGAATGAGGAGGAGGAGGAGCTGGGGATGAAGGCAGCCCCGGCAGCGAGCCATCGTCCCCCCGGCTCGGTGGCTCGGACCCGCTTCCTCGTGGGTGGGAGATAAAACCCCCCCTGGGGGCTGCTCTGGGTCGGGGTTCCCCAGTGTCACCGGTGAGCTGGCACCAGGGCCATCGGGCACGTCCCAGTGTCCCCAGCCCTTGTCCCCTCCTCGGAGCCACCTTCCCCGACAGTGCCATGCAGGGGATTTGGGGTGGGGGGCACAGAGGGGGCTGGCGCAGGGGGTGCCTTGGGGGAAGAGACCCCGGGGATCGCCGCAGGATGGTGGCACCATCGGAGCCGCTGTGTAAGAGGGGGTGCAGTGTCCCCAAACCCCCCTCTGGCTGTCCCGGAGCCATGAGCATCCCCCGGCCGTGCGGGTCTGTCCCCTGGGGGTTTGTCTGTCCCTTGCGGATCTGTCCTCTGCGGGTCTGTCTGTCCCCTGGGGGTCTGTCCCCTTTGGGTGCCCCCGCTGGGGGTCGGGGTGCTGCGGGGGCTCCGGCAGAGTGTGGTGCTGGGTGTTCAGAGGGGCTGAGCCGGAGCCGTGTCCTGCGTTGGCATCGTGACATGGGGCTGGAAGTGGTGGTGGCACGTGAGGTGTCACACCAGTGTGGTGGCACCAGCCTGCGTTAGGGCTACTGGTGTGGCTGGGAAGGGGACGATCCTGTGCTGGGAGCCCATCTGGGGGTGGCAGTGATGGGGAGGCCTGGCACCAGGGGTGGTACCTGGCGAGGGGAGATCAGGAGAGGGGACAGGGGCTCTCCGGCCACGTTCCCAGATGTCTCCCAGTGTGGCACCAGTGGGACTGGTGAGCTGGAGCCCTCCGGAGCTCGGCAGGAACGAGAGCCCCGCGGAGCTGGAGCTGGCATCCCTGGCATGGGGGCTGCTGGGAGGGGGCTCGGTTTGGTGACAACACAGCCGGGAGGGGACAGAGCCAAGTGGGGACCCAGCGCGGGTGACGACGGGGCTGCGAAGGAGCCGCTGGCGAGATAAAAGTTGGCGTTGGGAAGGAACAGGGCGATTTCCTTCCCCCCGTTAACACCCAGCCCGGAGCGGAGGAACGTCAGGGAGCCCGGCGGCGGCTCCTCCGGCCTCCTTGCTGCTCCGCGTTGGCACTGGGCTCGGTGTCACCCAGCCGGTGTCACCCGCCGCCTGGCTGCAGGGTGATGGGGATGTGGGTGGGGGTCCCCAGCCGGGTCGGTGGCTCCGGTGGGGGGTGGGATTTGGAAGCTGGTCACACCGTGCCCTTGGAGCGCCCATCCAGCCGCTCGGTGCGGCCACCCTGGTGTCACCTGTGGGACCCTCATCCTGTGCTGTCCCTGGGACCGGCTGTGAGGACAGGGACCCCCATCCTGTGCTGTCCCCGGGACCGGCTGTGAGGACAGGGACCCCCATCCTGTGCTGTCCCCGGGACCGGCTGTGAGGACGGGGACCCCCATCCTGTGCTGTCCCTGGGACCGGCTGTGAGGACGGGGACCCCCAGCCTGTGCTGTCCCCGGGACCGGCTGTGAGGACGGGGACCCCCATCCTGTGCTGTCCCCGGGACCGGCTGTGAGGACGGGGACCCCCATGGCCATGCTCGAGCCGGGGGTCCTAGCGGCTGTCTCCGGTGGCCCCGCGAGGTCCGTGGGGTTTTCCCGGTGCCGTGAGTGTCTCGGGGGGTGCTGGGGTGCTGCTGGCAGCCGGGCGGTTGTGAGGCCGGTGGGAAGAGGCGGATGTTGGGAATCTCAGCGGATGCTCAGGACAAACCCCGCTGGTATCACCCACCCTGGCAGCCGAAAGCCGTCCCCAGGATTCCTGCTGGACGCTGCGTCCATCCCGGTAAGTCCCCACGCAGGCTGGGATGTGGCACAGGGGCTGCCAGCAGCCTGGGGGGTTACTGGGAGGCAACTGGGGGGTTTCTCCCCATCACCGAGGTGCTGCTGCTCCCACCGGGGATGTGCAACCCCCCAGCAGCTCCCATCCCACCTCTCTCCCGCTCCGGGGGTGCAGCCAGGGCACCCCAGGGCTGGGGGGGGCTCACTGTGTGCAGGCAGGCAGACACCCCCCCCCCCAAATCCCCGCTGAGCTGCAAAGCTCCTCAGCCCCGGTTTGGGTTAAAGAGAATTAAAATGCTTTCTCCTGCGGGCGGTAATCCTGGAGGCTGGGACACGGCCAAGTGGGCACCCGGATGCTCCCGGCACTGTCACCTGGGTGCTGCCCCCCCGATATCCTGCCACCACGTCCCCTGGGCTGGGTCCCGCTGCTGGAGCATCCCCACTTTGCCCGGGAGATGTGGATGGGTGCAGGCAGCCCCTGCCCCTGGGGGAGCATCCATCCCATCTCCCTTTGGGGTGCTGCCCCCCCAAATGCTGCCGGAAGTGGTCCGGAGCGAGGGGTGCAGGTGGGACCCCCCATCCCCGCGGGGACCTGCCGCAGGTGGGAGCTGGCAGCGGCGTTGCCGTGTAAGGGCTGGAAATGGGTTATTGTCTCGGCATGGCTTTCTCCTCCCCGAAAATCCCATTAAACCCTCGTTTTTCTGACCCTAATCTCCACTTGCCGTTCGGGGGGGATTAACATTCGCCCCCCCCCCCCTTGGCCCTGCTTGCTGCCGGCTCCGTGCCGGAGAAACCCCCCTTCCCGCTGGAGGAGGGTCTTTGGGGCCGAGCCCAACACGCCGTGGTGGCGGCAGGACCGCCAGCTGCCCGTCCCTCTGTCCCCTGCCTGTCCCTCTGTCCCCTGCCCGGAGTGTGACGTTATCCCCGCTGCGTGCCAGGGGCCGCGATGGCCGCGCTGGCGGGGACACGCAGCTGGCGGGGCTGGGACATGGCGGGGGGGGGGACCCCACCTGGGACCACCCTGTCCAATCTGGGGGGGTCACCAGGGGCTGTGCAGGGTGGCAGAGCCCCAGGAGCATCCCCCCAGGACACAGGGGAGGGCAGAGGGGCTGGGGCTGCTCCATGCCTCGGTTTCCCTGCAGCTCCCCGAGCTCTGGGACTGGGGGGGGGGATGTGGGCAGGGAGGTGATGGGGGCAGAGGGTCCCGCAGTGTGTCCCCAGTCCCCACGTGTCCCCGGTCCCCTGTGAGTGCCCCAGCGTGGGGGGGGGATACGGGCAGGGAGGTGATGGGGGCAGAGGGTCCCACAGGGTGTCCCCAGTCCCCACGTGTCCCCAGTCCCCTGTGCCTGCCCCAGTGTCAGGGGGGATGCGGGCAGGGAGGTGATGGGGGCAGAGGGTCCCACAGCGTGTCCCCAGTCCCCATGTGGCCCCAAGTCCCCTGTGCCTGCCCCAGTGTGGGGGGGGATGCGGGCAGAGGGTCCTGCAGTGTGTCCCCAGTCCCCGTGTGTCCCCGGTCCCCTGTGCCTGCCCCAGCATGGGGGGGGATGCGGGCAGAGGGTCCTGCAGTGTGTCCCCAGTCCCCGTGTGGCCCCGGTCCCCTGTGCCTGCCCCAGCGTGGGGGGGGGGGTCTGCGTGTGCCCCTCGCTGGCGTTCGGTNACCCCCCTGTCCCTGGCACCGCTCCAGTTGCCCAGGACCCCCCTGTCACAGCCAGCCCCCCCCCGGCAGCAAACCCCCCCCCGGTGCTGCTCCCACCGACAGCTGTGCCAGCCCCGTCCCTGCCTGCTGGGACACGCCGGTGGCTCTGCCGGCTGCCTGTCCCCACACTGGGGACGGGGGGGGGGGGGCTGTCCCATGGGAGACCCCCCGGCACATGCAGCAGGTGACATCAGGGTGGCTGGGGAGGACAGGCGGTGGCAGGGATGTGGCTCCCACTTTTTCCTGTCCCAGTTTCTCCCAGGGCTGCAGCCAAGTCCCTGGGGACACGTCTGCCACCGAGCCAGTCGAGCCACCCCCGGCAGGGCTCGGGGCAGGCGCCGGGGCTGTGTCGGTGGCACCTGGGGCAGAGCGGTGGCACCTGGGGCAGGGCAGACGCCGGGGACGTGCCGAAGCACTGCTGGGGTGTGCATGGTGTCACACCCTGGGGACTGTCCCCTCGCTGCCATCCCGTGCCAGCCTGGTGTGAAGCGGGTCCTTGGCATGGGGACGGGTGGGCTTGGTGCCGCCGTGATGGGCTGGGGGGGGGGGCAGAGGAGAGGAGGGGGCTGTGGGGAGCCCCCGGGCTGCTATCCCAGCAATGCCCGGCATTTCCCCGGCATTTCCCCGGCATTTCCCCGGCGCGGCCGCATCTGCCTGTCCTCAGCCTCCAGCACGGCAGGAATGCGGTGCGGGACCCCCGCGCACGGGGACAGGGACAGGGATGGGGACAGGGACGGGGACAGGCAGCCTGGGGGAAGGCAGGGCAGGGGGACGTTATTTTTCCTCGTTATGTATCCTTATTCCTCCCAGTTTCGGCCACTGCGATGGAGAACGGCTCGGGGGGCACGAGGGGGGTGCGGGGTGGGCTGTGGAGGGGTGATTTGTGTCCCTGGAGCAGTGGGAGCCCCCCGGCACCGGTGACAAGGACGGTTTGTCCCTGCATGGGGGCTCAGCACTGATGGGGCAGGATTGAACCGTGGGGGCTGGTGGCTCCAGGGCGGTGGGACCCACCATGCTGGTGGCCCTGGGTGTGGGAGATGGGGCTGGGGGGGGACACTCTTGGTTTGGATGCTGGTGGGAGCCACCACCCCCTGTCACAGGTCCTGAGCAGGGGGGTCAGGGGCTGTGTTGGTCCCCAGGGGTCTGTCGGTCACCAAGAGGCTGTGTCGGAGTCTGGGGGGCTGTGTCAGCCGGGGGGGGTGCTGTGTTTGTCCCCAAGGGGCTGTGTCGGTCCCCAAGGGGCTGTGTCAGTCCCCAAGGGGCTGTGGTGGTCCCCAGGGGGTTGTGTTTGTCCCGAAGGGCTGTGGTGGTCCCCAAGGGGCTGTGTTTGTCCCCAAGGGACTGTGGTGGTCCCCAGGGGGCTGTGCTGGGTGCTGGGGACAGAGAAGGGACCAGGAGTGTCTCGGAGCCCCCTCTGTCTCCCCCCCCCTTACAGACTTGCCCGAGCAGGGGGGACACTTGCCACACCCGCAGGCTGTCCCCCTCCCTGTCCCCAGCATCGCCCCGTGCCCTGCGGAGGGCCAGGGGAGGAAGGAAGGAAGGGGCCGGGAGGAGGGAGAGGAGGAAGCGGGGAGGGTGGGATGCTGCCCACTGTGATGGAGGAAGAAGGGGGCGGATGAGAAAAAAAAAAGAAAAGAAAGAAAGAAAGAAGGGAAAGCCCAGGCTAAGTGCCACCGCGGGCGGCGGGGGCTGGTTTGACGTGGGGGGGGTGGGCTGGGCACACGGAGCCCTGCCAGGGGCTGGAACCAGCCCATCTGTGTGGCCACCCGCCCTCTGTCCGTCCGTCCCACCCTCTGTCCATCTGTCCCACCCTCCGACCGTCCCTCCCTCCATCCATCCATCCTGCCCTCTGCCCATCCCTCTGTCTGTCCATCCCTCTGTCCGTCCATCCCACCCTCTGTCCATCTGTCCCACTCTCCGACCGTCCCTCCCTCTGTCCATCCGTCCCCCCCTCTGTCCATCCATCCTGCTCTCTGTCCATCCGTCCCACCCTCTGTCTGTCCATCCCTCTGTCCGTCCATCCCACCCTCTGTCCATCCCACCCTCTCTCCATCCATCCTGCCCTCTGCCCATCCCGCTGTCTGTCCCTCCCTCTGTCCGTCCATCCCACCCTCTGTCCATCCCACCCTCTCTCCATCCATCCTGCCCTCTGCCCATCCCGCTGTCTGTCCCTCCCTCTGTCCGTCCATCCCACCCTCTGTCCATCCCACCCTCTCTCCATCCATCCTGCCCTCTCTCCATCCCTCCGTCCCTCCCTCCATCCAGCCCACCCTCCATCCATCCGTCCCACCCTCTGTCTGTCCATCCCACCCCATCCATCCCCGCACAGCGCGGGCGGCTGGGTGGGGGCCGGCTGCGCCCCGTCGCTCGCGGGAGGTGTGAGCAAGCGAGCGAGCGTGCGAGCAGCATCGCCGGGCTGGGATCACCGCACACCGCCCGAGCCATGCGAGACAGTGCAGCCGGCCCCCCGCCACCCCCGGCAGCCTCCCCCCGCCGCTGTGCCGCTCAGCGCGGGGGCTGAACCCACGGGGACCCCGTCACTGCTGCGTCTGGCCCACCGAAGCCGGACCCCGACCGGATGGTGGAGGAGAGCGCAGGCGGAGGGAAGCGGGGGTCCCGGCGGGGGCTGCGGGGGTCCCCCCGGCCCGTGGCAGTGGTGAGGAGGGGGCTGTGGAGCGTGGGGCGAGCCGGCGAGGGCTGGTGCTTGGAGCGTGCCGTGGGGGTGGACTGCAGCTCCCCCGAGCCCCGCTGCATCTGGCTGAGCAGCCTCCGCCGCCACGCCGCTGCCCGGGACCCCCGCTGGCCCCCAGCCCCCCGCCAGGGCCGCCGGCCCCCCCACGCCGACCGGTGCCGCCGGGTGAGAGCTGTGTGCCGGGGATGCCGGGTGTCGCGCATCATTTGGGGGGGATGGGTGCTTTGCAAGGGATGGGGGGCTCCCCCGGTGTGGGGGGGCTGTTTGGGGGCAGTGCTGGGGCTGTCACAGCTCCTGGGCAGCGGGGTGTCCCCTTTGTCCCCTCGGGTGGGGTCTGGGGTCGGGGGTCCTGCCCTGCTGATTTTGCTTTGCTCCTGCTCCCCGTGCCGAGGAGGGGGAATGGATCTTGCCCCCCCAAGAGGGCTCTGTGGGGGTGGCCAAGGTGGCACGGTGACATGGGGTCTGGGGACCTGGTGACACTTGTGCTGGGGGGCAGGGGACCTCGGTGGTGTTAGGGGGGGCTGGGTGTGGGGGACAAAATATTCTTGGGGGGCTCCCCCCATCTTTGCTGGTGCAGGGACCAGGATGCAGGTGCTGGGAGCAGAGCAGAAAGCGCTGGGGTGTGAAAGGGAAAAAAATTGGGGATGGGGCAGAAGGGACAAATGGCTGAGGTGACAAATCGGGTGTCAATCCCACTGCTGGGTGAGCTGGAGTCAAGTGCTGGGTCAGTCTGGGATGGGGACGCGTCCCCGTGTCACGGGCACGCCGGAGCCGTGGCCACGGCTCCGGCGTGCCCGTGACACGGGGACGCGTCCACGGCTCCGGCATGCCCGTGACACGGGGACGCGTCCCCCCATCCCGGAGGAGCTTAATTTTGCCGTTGGTGTCCCCACCGATGCTCCGAGGCTTGTCCGTGCCGGTTAAAATCATCGGGGCACATTCAGCTGTCAGCTTAAAAATAATCCGCCGACACAATGGGGAGGGCGCAGATGGGGACAGGCGCCGCGGCGGGGATGCTCCTGGCCCCCGGGACGAAAGTATGGAAAAATGGGGGGGGGGGGGGTCCCCATGGAGAGGGTGCTGGGTTAGAGTCACCGGTTGGGGTATTTGTGGAGGATTTTGGGGGGGTCCTGGGGTGCTTTGCCCCCCCTCTGTGGTGCTGGTGGGGATTTTTTTGGCTTTTCTGCGCCGGCGTTGGGGGTGTTGCAGCTTTTTGTGTGTTTTGGGGTATCACGAGCACCCCAAGCCCTTGTACCCCCCCTCCCCGAGGTTTGGGAGGTGGTTGCTGTGCCAGAGCGATGCCTCGTGGGCTCCAGACCTGTGCCACCACCGTGGGGACACTGTCCCCAGGGGGATGGGACCCCCCACCCCGCCAGCAGCCAGGTCCCATGCGGGATGCGCCGGCACGGGGGGTGCAGCCCCGGCGGATCTCCCCACGGGCAGATTTCCCCCCCCGGCAGCGAAAAGGCCCACTCAGCACGGGCGCAGACAAAGGCTTTTTGTGCCTCGTCCCTTTGTGTGTCCCTCTCCCCTCCCCGCTGCCCGTCCAGCGCTTCGACCGCGACGGCGCCTGAATTTTAACACCCTCGCCCCAGGATGGGCTGAACCCGGCGGCTGCTGCGGGGACGGAGATGACACTGGGGCAGGACCCTCCTGCCTGTCCCTGCCTGTCCCTGCCTGTCCCTGCCTGCTCCCAGTTTCCCAGTTTTTCCATTTTTAGCTGCACTGGGTGCTGCCAGGGCAGCGGGTAGGGGCTGCTCCCACCCCAGCAGGGCTGGCGGATGCGCAGCCAGATGTGCAGCCAGATGTGCGACCACGGAGGGCCACCACATCCCTCGCTGGGGCTGTTCTAAACCCTCCCAAACCCCGCCGAGGTGTCGGGGCTCCTCTCAAGCTCCCATCCCCGGGTGCCAGGCGGGATGCCCGCGGATGCTCCGGCTCTGCCGCAGCCCCGTTCCCCCTCCCGACGCCGGCACCGGGGACCACGGGGTGGGACCACGGGATGGGACCACATCCCTCTTGGCCCCATCCGCTGCTCTGGGCAGTGTCCCCTGCCAGCGCCCAGCCCGGTGCCAGGTCCCTGCCCCGCTCGGGAAGCATCCATCACTCATCCCGCCACCTCCCGGGCGGCTCTTTCCGCCTTGCCCGAGGTTATTGCCATGGCGTCATCGGAAGGGGACCTTTTGTCCCTGACCCCCGCCATCCGCCCCGTCTCTCCTCCTGGGTCCCATCCAGACCCCCAGGCACGCCTCATTTCCCACCCCCCCTTTTTGTTTTTATCCCTTTCCATGCGTTTTCCCCCAAAACATCCCATGCGAGGAGTCTTGGGGGATGCTGGGGGGGGTTCCAGGGGGTGGAGCAGCTTTTTGGGCAAATCCCAGCCCCCAGCACAAGGCTTTGGGGGGGCAGATGGGGGGATGACTGTCTGTACCCCCCCAGACAAGTGACATCTTCCTCCTTGTCCCCAACAGCCGACGCCGGGCCGGAGAGATGGGACGTCCCCGAACGCCAACGCACCCCCCGAGGGTCCCTTCCCCTGGGTGGGCCCGAAGACGGTGGTGCTGCGGAAGAGCTCGCAGGGGGGGTTTGGCTTCACCCTGCGCCACTTCATCGTCTACCCCCCCGAGTCGGCCGTGCACTCCACCGCCAAGGTAGGGCTGGGACCTGGGGGGGCTGCGGGGACCCCCAGAGCGGCTGCAGCAGGATTCTGGGTGCTGTGGGGGGATGTAGGATGCTGGGGGGGGGGAATCTGGGGAGCCATGGGGTGGGGTCTGGGGAACCAGGAGTGGCCCATCCATCGCCTGCCTTCTTGGGGTGTCCCCACGTGTGGGTGGCCCTGGGATGGAGGATCCCACGGAGCTGCTGGGAGACGTGCTGGGAGCGAGCAGCGAGCTGGCAGCGCCTCCGGAGATGTCCCAGAGCCTGTCTGGCCGGGGACGCGGCTGTCTGCGGGAACAGAGTCCCTTGGCTCCAAACGGCAGCTCTGGTGTCCCCGGGAACGGCAGGAAAAATCACTTGGGAGCCCCCCAGGCTGGGGAGAGGTTTGGCACAGCGGGACGGTGCTCCAGTCGGAGTGAATGGCCCAGGGCCGCTGCGGAGCTGAGCCTGGGAGCGGGCGGTGCAGAGGATGCTGTTGGAGCCCTTCATCACAACCCTCCTCTTCCTCCTCCTCTGACCAGCACCAGCTTGTCCCCTCCGGTGCCACCGGGAGGTCCTTGCCTGGCAAGGGGCATGTGCCCAGCCCCACCAGTGCTTGCTGGTCCAGTGCAGTGGACTTACGGCTTTGGGCTGGGTCTGCCCCGTGGCCACCATCACATCTCAGCCCCACTGCAGCCCGGACCCTTCCCTGGAGCTGCCTTTTGTGGGGAACCAACCCCCAGGTTGGCCATCACCTCCTGCGCCCTCTGAGCCATCCAGAAGCCCGGATCCAGGATGGGCAGATCCTGAAAAACCCACCAGCAGCTTCCAGGGTGGATATTCCAAAGGTGATGTGCCGGCTCCAGCCCCCCGGCTTCAAAATCCCCCCCTCGCCCCGATTTCTGCAGCGGCAGCTTCGTGCGGATGAAGGGAAAACATCTGGGACCGCGTGGGACATCGCAGCCCTTTCCCCGCTCCCGGGCGGGCAGAGCTGGGTGCTCCCATCAACCCCACGGCTCCGTCCACCCCACGGCTCCGTCCACCCCATGGCTCCATCCGCCCCACGGCTCCGTCTGCCCCACAGCTCCGTCTGCCCCACGGCTCCATCCGCCCCACGGGTCCATCCACCCCATGGCTCTGGCTGCCCCACAGCTCTGGCTGCCCCATGGTTCCGGCTGCCCCACGGCTCCATCCACCCCATGGCTCCGTCCACCCCACGGCTGTGGCTGCCCCACGGGCCAGCGGTGGCTGTGTCCTCCCCGGCGGTGAGGGAGCTGCGGTGGGAAGTGAGTCACAGGGTGGGGAGAAGCAACTCGCCGGAGTCCCCACTCAGCATCCTCCGTCCCAGCGCTTTTCCCAAGCTCCTGATTCTGCATCTCCAAATCCTCCCTGCCCGCACCCGGAACACGGACCGGATCCATCTCCGGCAGCGAAGATTTCACCGTGGGGATGCCCCAGAGCTGCTCCAAGCCGCCCAGCGTGCTCCCACCTCTCTGTCTTCCCAAGGCATCCTCCAAAAGTGAGGGACTGATCCTGCCCCATGGCGCTGAGCACCAGGGCTGAGCCCCGGCAGGGTGGGAGCAGCCGGGACCGCGTGGGAAGGAGCCAGATCAGCGCCGGGAGCTGGAGATGCTCTTGGAAAGAGGCTGGGAATAGCTCCCGGCACCCATGGGAGCCAAACCGGCGCTCCCGGGCCGGCGGGGCAGGGCGCGGCGCGGCTGGCTCAGCACCCGTGGGTGCCGGCGGGCGGCCAGGTCCGGGGGCTGAGTTTCGGTGGGGTTGACTCAGCAGGGAGGGTGACGGGGTGGCGGTGTTCACCGTGCCGTGCTTCGGCACCGCCGCGCCCAGCCGCAGCCACAGCCATGGGTGCTGCGCTGCCGGGGTGCCCGGGGGGCTGGGAGGGGCGGTGATGGGGGGACTCCGTGCCTCCGGGGACCTTGGTGTCCCCGCGCTGCTGCCGTGGCACCGCGGCAGTCGCTCGGTGCAGGGTGGTGACATGGGACATTGCTGTTCCTCCCACCCCTGCGATGGACCCCTCCAGCCCCCTCCTCCTCCTCACTGGGAATGTTCACCCATCATACTGGGATGGAGACTGGTCCCCCGGAGGGGACCTGCCTTCCCTGGGGACATCGGGGCTGTGTCCCCACTGCCCTGCGCTGTCGGGGGGCTGCGGCTGGCCAAGCCCTTGGCTGGAGCTGAGCTCGTGACCCCCCAGGGACGGCAGGATCCAGCCCTTGGGGTGGGAGAAATCCCCCCCAGGTGCCTGGGACCCTCTGTGGGACCCACGCGTGGGGCTGGGGGTGCAGTTGGGGGGCTTGTGGGTGTCGGTGCAGCCCCCCCTGGGTGCCAGCCCCCCCGTGCCCCAGCTGGGCACCCCCCTGGGCAGCAGGAGAGGTCCCCACGGGGGGATTTGAGAGGAGCCCACGGATGCAGGGACAGCTGAGGGGGTCCCCGGGGTGTCCCCTGCTCATGGTGGGGACAGGGGAACCAGGTTCCTTCTGCCACACCCCCCACAGCCCGCCCCGTGCAGCGGGAAGCTGCAGACATGTGTCCCCCCCGCAGGGACACGCTCCCCCCGCCGAATAGCTGCAGGGCTAAATATAGCCCCGCTGGCGTGTCCTGCGCACAGCCGTCCCCTGCCCGGGGGTCCCTGTCACCGGCACCCGCTGCCCAGCTGCTGTGGGGCTGTGGGTGCCCCCTCCCACCCCAGGACCCCACTGTGGGGGGCTCAGGATCTGTGGGTGCCCCAGGACGGGGGGGCGAGATGCCACCACCCACCCTGACCGGGACCCTTCTCGCCCCCCTGCCCCAAAACCAGCCCCTTCCCCGGTAGGTGGGTGCTGGGGGCTGCGGTGGGACCCCCTCCCCACCCTGTGCCGGGGCTGCGCGGCCGGATCCGGTGTCAGGAGGTAATTTTAGCCGGGGGCGGCGCAGGGCAGAGGGACGCGCAGGTCCCACGAGGGGCTTCATGGGGCTGGCACCCCCCCCCAGTCCCCTGCTGGTCCCCCCGCCATGGCTGCCCCGGGCTGGCCACCAACTCCGTGTTTTTCTCTTCTTTTGGCAGGAGGAGGAGAACGGGAACCGAGCAGGTGAGCACCGGCACCGTGCCACCGCGGGGACCCCCGGGCAGGGGGACGTCACCACCCGGATGGGTGGGCGCAGGGGTCCGGGAGGGTCGTGGCTGGCGCAGGTGGCAGCGGGTGTTGCGGCTCCGCTGGTGTCACCGTGACCCTTGGTATTGGCTGATGGTGAAGCCGCTGGTGCTTTGGTGGCATCTCGGTGGCACTTGGCGTGGCGGGTGGGCGCGGTGTCCCCAAAGCCCTGGGGAGGTGCGTTGGACCTTGTGCCCGAGGGGGTCTGTCCCCAAGCCGGAGGGGCTGCGGCATGGCCAGCACTGGCCCCCGCGGCGGCTGAGCGCGGGGTGACTGGGGACGGGGACATGGCTGGGGACGGGGACACGGCCCTGCTCTCCTCCCGGAGGCTGGTGGTGACGTGAGCGAATGTGAAGGTGTCGGAACGGATCGGCGCGCTGGCGGGGTGACGAGGCGCTGTGCCCCCCAGGGGGTCGGTGGGGACAGCGGGGGCCAGACCAGCCATCCGGTGCCCATCGGGGCTGGGAGGGGGGGACACCGGCCTCGCTCCGGGTGGTCCCTGGGGCAGTCAGCATCCCCTGATGGCACCGTCCCGCTGCCACCCATCCGTCACCCCGACACCTTCCGGTTCCTTGCAGCACCCAATTTTTTTCTTGCAAAGTGTGGCTGGGGTGCAGCCCTGCCGGGGGGGACAGGGGACAAGGGGGTGACACGAGCGGGGTTTTGCCCCATGCTCCATGCCCCCAGGGGCAGGCAGGGCTGGTGCACATGGGCTCTGGGGGGGGTGAGGAGGTTACCGGGGGGGCTGAGCATCCTTCGCGCCGTGGGATGGGTTCGGCCGTGCCGGCGGCTCCCTGACGCTGTGTCCCCGGGGAGCAGGGCCCCCCTGGAGCCGCCTGGAGCCCATGGACACCATCTTCGTGAAGAACGTGCGGGAGGACGGGCCGGCGCACCAGGCGGGGCTGCGCACCGGTGAGCGGGGGACGCGGGGCTGGAGGGGTCACGGGGACAGAGATGGACTGTCAAGCTTGTTTTGCTCTTTTTTCTTGCTTTCCTTCGTTTTTCTCTCCCTTCTCTCTGCTCCCTGGCTCTGTGGGAGCTCCACTCGCTTGTCCCTGCCCTGGGATGCTCAGAGCAGTGTTGGGGTCCCCAGGGGTTAGGATCGCTTTGGGGTCCCCAGGGGTTATGATGGTTTTGGGGTCCCAAGGGGTTAGGTTGGTTTTGGGGTCCCCATGGGATAGGTTGGCTTTGGGGTCCCCAGGGGTTAGGATGGCTTTGGGGGCCCCAGGGGTTTTGGGGTCCCCATTGGTTAGGCTGTTTTTGGGGTCCACAGGGTTTAGGCTGGTTTTGGGGTCCCCATGGGATAGGTTGGCTTTGGGGTCCCCAGGGGTTTTGGGATCTCCGTGGCATAGGTTGGCTTTGGGGTCCCCAGGGTTTTTTTGGGGTCCACATGGGTTAGGTTGGCTTTGGGGTCCCCACGTCTCGTGTTGCCACACAGGACCCCTGGCCATGTTCAAACCCTGCTGGGAGTGACTGTGGGGACAACCAAGTGCCACCACCTCCCTCCCCACTGCCTTGCGGTGACATTGTCTTGTCCCCCTCGGCTCCGCAGGGGACCGGCTGGTGAAGGTGAACGGGGAGAGCATCATCGGGAAAACCTACTCGCAGGTCATCGCGCTGATCCAGAACAGGTCAGTCCCTTCCCGGGGCTGGGGATGGGCAGAGCTGGAGAGGTGACGTGCAGGGGACACGTCACAGCAGGCACTGTCCCCTGCGTGTCACTGGCAGGAGCCGAGACTCACTTGGGTGGCCGCAGGCTGCAGGGGACCAGGGACAGGGTGTGATCATCACATGGGGACGGGGACATTCCTCTCACGGGGGATCGGCCTCGGTGGGGACAGGCGGGGAGACCGGCCCCGGCCACGCTGACCCCTCTGTCCCCTGTCCCCACAGTGACGATGTGCTGGAGCTCGCCATCATGCCCAAGGACGAGGACATCCTCCAGCTGGTGAGTTTGCCGGGGGGGTGCCGGGGGCCAGGCTGGTTCCAGTTCCCCGGTGTGGCTTTCCCGGGGTTTTCCAGCGTGCCGGCCCCCCCAAACCTGGGGGGCTGCTCTGTCCCTGTCCCTACCCATGTCATGGCTGGGGGTGGCCTTTGTCTTGCTGGGGACACTTGGGGACACTTGGGAACCCCACCAGCATCCTTGGAGGAGAAATAGGTGCAGAAATGGAGGTACCAGGGGGTGCGGGGCAGGAAGGATGTGGGACGTGGCCCCTGTTCTTTTTTTGGGGGGGGGACATCCTTGGGCATAGCTGGAGGGGGGCTCCTCCAGCACCAGCTGCCCCCCAGCCCCCCAAGGCTCTGCTCTGCCAGCACCCACCCCAGGCTTGGCTATTAGGTGGCACCACTTGACCCCAGCCTGGGGGGCCCATTGGGCTGGGGGGGTCTTACAGCCCTGGCCGGGGGAGGGGGTCTGACGTCTGCGCCTGCCGCGGGCTCAGAGGATCCCCCTGGGTGTGGAGCTGGAGGCGGCTGTGAAAAGTGAGAAGGGAGAGCCGTGGCGTGCCGGGGTATTTTAGGAAGG
>VZTO01026301.1:0-12298 GCA_013400615.1 Syrrhaptes paradoxus | reverse complement strand
CCAAGTTCTAAAATCTAGAAAATAAGGTGGTTTTGTTATCAGTTGGCTTGGCTTTATTGCAGTCAGAAGCTGACTTAGGCCAGCATTTAATCCTTTTAATTTAATTTAATTCTTTCCAAGAACAGGCTTGGAAATAAGTCCAAGGAAAGTGCAGGCTTAATTCACCCACCTCCCTCGAAAGGTGCTTTCCTGGATGAGGCGAGACCTATTGGGTCAAAGACCAAGAGCTAGCAAAAAAGGAATAATTTGGAAGTATATTTGCCATACGTTAATCCCAAAGAGGTCTTGGGATAGAGCTGGTTTCAGCACGGGAGTCGCTGTGCCGCTCTTTCCCCTCCAGCAGCGCTTGCCCAGCTCCAGCGAAGCTGGAACCAACACACCGAGAGTGGAATAGAAAATAAATTGCTCATAAAAACTCCGGGGGATGCAGTGTGGATGGCAGTATAGCCTGGCATAAGTTGGGTTTTTCTTTTTAATTGACTTCAATGGCATTGCACCATGTTGTCCCCGCGCGTCCTTTTGGTGATAAGTTACAGCGTGTTCCTGACGGCGGTGGAATGATTAACCTCAGATGTCGTATTAAGATCTCTCCTTTCCAAAATGTCAGGTTGCCTTGATGTTTAAAGGTCTCTGTTGTGCAGCAAACACGGCGTTGTGGCGAGCAGCAGGCTCGCTGGTGCGGGCGGGCAGGACCCACGTGGTCCTGCTGGGAAGCGTGTGGAGTGGGGGGGATTGGCAGCCCCCCTCTCCCTGCCAGGGCTCTTGGCTGCTGGAGTCATAGAATCATGGGATGGTTTGGGTGGGAAGGGACCTTAAAGCCCATCCAGTGCCACCCCCTGCCATGGGCAGGGTCACCTCCCACTAGCCCAGGTTGCCCAAAGCCTCATCCAGCCTGGCCTTGAACCCCTCCAGGGATGGGGCACCCACAGCTGCTCTGGGCACCCTGGGCCACTGCCTCACCCCCCGCACAGGGAAGAATTTATTCCCAATATTCAGTCTAAATCTGCCCTCTTGCAGATTCAGTCTAAATCTGCCCATTACCCCTTCCCATCCCACCAGCAGCCCCGAGGATAAGGGGAATGGGATGAATAATGTGGGGATGAAATTTGCTGGTGCCTGCAACCCTTTGGCTCCTGCACCAACTCAACCGCCGATGCCTTCAAGCACACCCTTCAACTTCTCAAGTGCACCTTTGAGCTTCCCAAAGCAGGTTTCCAGCCCCCTGGTATTTAATGTGACTCTGTACATTTCCAATACCATGTCCTTGCCTTGTCCCCTATTGCTACCTGGAGCTGCAGCTTGTGCAGGACACGGTCCAAGAGCTGTGTCCTTGGACACAACTCTCCATCAAAGGATGGAGGAGCGTTTAAAGCCTCCTTGAACCTCCTGCCCCCAAGGCCAGCCCTTTGCAGAGCCTGGGACAACCGTAGGCTGCCACATTCCCGCTGTTGGACGCTGAGCAGTGAAGATGTGGCTCCAGTTGAAGTCCCTCTGTGTCATTAAGACCATATCCGTGTCCCTTCCGTGGTGTAAGCTTCACATGTGGCGAAGCATTCGGGTACATCAGGAGCTTGGCAGAAAACCAAGCCCGAAAGGGAGCAGAGGAGACCGGTGGCTTGGTTGATGATGCCTTTGGCCCTGCTTGTCTCTCTGCAAGGAGGAGGGGGTTTGGGAGCCCTTAGGGTTTGTCACGTGGAGGTCACTAGTGTGTCCCCTTCATCCTTCATCCATGCTCGGAGCAGCGAATCCCGTGCACCGTTGGAGCGGGGAAGGGATGCTCGCCTGCCGATGGGGCAGAGGGAAAACCTTCACTTTTCTCAGCCAGAAATTTTGCCAAATCTGCTCCTGGGAGCAAGCTGCTGCTCTGCTTCTCACCTCTAATTTTTTTTTTTTTAATTATTTTTTGCGGAGCAGAGCATCCCCGAGCTGGTCCCTGCGCTCCATCGGCAGATGCCTGCTGCCACCCCGTGGCCTCGACTCGCAAGGTTCGGGGAGCAATGGCCTTCCTGCCTTCCTCCTGCCATCCTCATCCTCCTGGGCAGCTCCGGGCTGCACCTGGGTCCACCATGGGACACAGGGGTCTGGGGGGTGCTGGCTCTGTCTTACCCACAGCAGCAAACAAGGAGATATTTGGGATAAATTGGATTTTGTTGAGTTCTTGGCATCTTTGGAGAAAGTTTGGGTTTAGAGCTGAACTGTCCCATACAAACCAGCTCCTTCAAGGCTTATTCCTGCACTTTTGCTCCTGCAGTCTGGAAAACTTGGAGAAAAACCAGGGAGGGAAGTAACCTAATGTTTTCTATATATATTTTTTTTTTCTAAAAGTTTAATGCGATTTGAAAACTTTGTTTTCTCCAGGTTGAGTTTTTCCTTCTGCCTCTGGCTTGTCCGTCTCCTCCACTTGCAGTGTGGGACCTTTCCAGGCATTTAACAGGGTCTTTGAGGTGGCAACAGGGTCAGTTGCCCCCCCTCCAGGCAAGCTTTGGGGAAAGGGAATTTAGGCTGGCTGCTGGTGGGACTGGGATGCGGCTGCTCTTCGGTTGGACCGTTGCAGTAAGGATGTGTGAAGAGACTGGTGAAGGTTTTTCTCTTCCTCTCCCAAGGATTTTAGGGGTTTGGTTTGAATCTTTCTATTCTGATTTTTTTTGGGGGGGTACCTGAGTATGGTGAGTCTCAGCTTTGCTTTTAAAGCAGGTGCTTGTATGTTTTTCTAAATTATATCTTGACTTGAATTTGATATAATGGATTGGGTTGGAATGGACCTTAAAGATCATCCAATTCCACCCCCCTGCCGTGGGCTGGGACACCTCCCACTAGCCCAGGTTGCTCAAAGCCTCATCCAACCTCCCCATCCCTCCTTTTGACAGAAAAAGGAACCCAAATGCCTTTTCTGCTTCACAGTTCAATGCAACAAACCAAATATTATGGTTCAGAACAAGGGGTGGGAGGGCCAGGACCTCCCCTTGTCCTGATACCTCTCCCATCACCTCCCAAAATCAGCTTGGAGGGGCTCGGTGTGGGTGCTGGATGGTGTGCCATGGGGTGATCACCCTTCCCTCTGCCTGGGTTTGTAAATGAGGAGNTTTTTTTTTTTTTTTTCCTTCCACCCCCCTGTTGATAATGATTTTTTCAATACCCTCAGGAAAGGAAGAGAAAGGGGTCTCGCTGGAAAACCTGCATCTTGCCGAAACGATAGTGGTTTGGGAGGAAAGTGGCTCCTGGGCTGGTGCAACGGGCTCCAGTATGGGATGTCTGGGGCTGTCCGAGCCTGGGCTTTGCTTTCTAGGGCAGGGCAATACAGCCCAGCCAGCAGCGCATCACTTAACCCTTCCTTAGCCCTCGGCAGCCCAGAAGTACTGCGTTCAAATTGCAACACAAGATGGTTTGGGCAAGGTCTTGGCTGGGGGTCAAGGCCAGCAGCTTCCTGCAGCCCCTTGTGCTTGGTGAAGCACTGTGATTCCTGTTTTGATCATCATTTAAACTTTTTTTCCCCTCCTTATGAGCATTTTGCAAGGTACAAGGCGTGCTTGCCTTGCAGGTGGGAGTTCGTTGGCAAGCCTGAGGACTCGCTGAAGTCTGTCCTGGTCCAGCTATGATTGTAACGGTGGATTTCTGAGATAACAACCCAAACTTGACCATTGCTTACTTTTTTCTTAGCCTGTCTTTTGCTCTGCTTGCCTCTGAAGCTCCTTTAGACCACAGAGCCCTCCATGGGATGGGGAGGTGGCTCCTCCTGCACTTTGCAGCATCCTTCGTACATCTCCTGGGTATTTCTGTCGCTGACGTCCTTGGGTGCTAAAACATGGTCCTGGCTGCTCAGACCCCTCCCGCAGTGCTCGATAGACTGGGTGGGTTGACACCTGTGTGTGATGAGGATGGGCCAGGGCTGGTTTGCAGAGGGTGGGGTGCAGCAGGCAGCGAGGGTTGATCCGCCTTCTCCAGTATTGTTGTTACTGGAGCATCTGGCTGCAGTAGGTGATGGGAAGGAAAGGTACCTGAGCATGCTCTAGATCCTCTCAGTAACCTTGGGTATGCTTGAAAGACCTGAAAAGGGTGTCTTGGGTCTGAGGGTTCAGTATTTTGTGTATGAATTGGATCTGCCAGGCTTTCCTCTGGTGCCGGTTGCCTCGTGGAGTTGGAAGATGCTGGACTTGGTGTGATTAACAACAGTGAAGCCCTAGATCCTGCCTCTTGGAGCACAGAGCTCCTGATTTTGATGGGTTAAATGTCACCTTAGACCTTGGGGTGTCTTTGAGGGTCCTGGGCAGCATGTTGTGTGGACTTGGCTCTTCCCAGACCCTTGATATTGAGGCTGGGGAGGCATTGCTGGGTGCTGAGTGTGGCTGTGGTCTCCAGCAGGATCTCCACAAAGCGTTGGAGGATGCCTCGGTGTCTAAGGTACTTGCAGCACAGAAGGTTGCTGAGGTTGGGAAGGACCTGCCGGAGGTGTCACCCTCTGCAAAGTGAAGAATGGCATCTCGTGGGACCTGTTTTTCCAGCTTGGCTGCATTACTCTTGGCACAGATGGCTGTGTGATGGGTTGAAGGGCTGCAGGTTGGTCATAACCCTGCCCTGTTAGGGGGTGATCTGGAAAAACAGCCCCAGTTCTTGCTCCAGCCCTTTATAGATGCAGAAGGAGGCAAAACACGATGTATGACCAAGCTTTTATTTGCCTTAGCCCCGATCCCCTTCTTAAACAATCTTCGCCAAGTTATTTCTGGGGCTTGTGCCTCCTTTAACTGCTGTAATGTTCTTATTTATAAAAAAAATCTGTATTCATTGAAAAAAAAATTCCACAGCAGGTTTTGGCAGCAATGAAAACAGCCCCGCAGTGTGTCAGAGCTGCAAGCCCGTGCCAAGGCGCTGAAGGTGAATGAGTCGGGTAGAGCGAGGCTGTGTCGTTGGATTTCTCAGTTATTGGTTTAACCTGCCCTGGGCACGCTGCCATCCCTCTCTGCATCGTCCAGCTCATGTTTGCCTTGTCTCCTGAGCCATCCAGGAATGTCCTGCCCGCCCTTGGGTCTCTCTGGGTCAGACTTGGGTCAAGGTTGGGTTTGAACTTTGCAGACTCATGGTCAACCTCCGCCAGCTAGCAGGATGGCTTAAAGCAAAGTCCAGAACTGGCTTATCTTTGCTTTTAGGATTTTTTTTTTTTTTGGAGGTGGATATCTGGGATGGAGTATGCTGGAAAGTCTCACTTCTCTGGGACAGCAGAGTTCTTCTGGGTTGCGATGAAGGCATCAACGTGTTGGAGTCATCAAAACTGGTGGCAAAATGTGCTTATGCTAAGACGCTGGGGAATTTATTAAAATTATTTTTTAGAGAAAGTGTAAAATAAGAAGCACAAAGCCAGGAAAGCAGCTTTGTGGTGTAGAGGGCTCAAGATCAATGGAGGTATCAGCTACGCTCAGAGGAAAGCGGATCTCTCCAGGAAGGTTGGGTTGGTCAGAGGAGATGCAGGTTCATTGTCTGGAGTTGATGGGTTGCCTGATGTCACTGTTCATGCAGCAAAGACCCAGAAGGTCTTGTGTAGACACCAGCTCTTCATCAACCTTCCTTAATGGGGTTGGAGCAGGAAGAAAGCTGCTGGGTGATGGGGCTCTTCCCTCTCCCTTCCTATGGAGACGCCTCTAAACACGAGAAATGGGCGTGAAGTCCATGTTGGGGCTGTGAAAGTCATACTTACCCAGAATGTGGATGAACGTATGGTCCCTGGGAGTCAGGAGATACTGGAGCATGAAAAGGCAGAGGAAGAGCCCCTTGAGGATCTCCAGTTTGGAGGGAGGTTATAGTGTGCAGGAAAAGGGAATTCAGCACATCTGGGGAGATCTTTGTTAGTGGCAGAGTAAGAAACATCTCATTGTGGGTAAGTGTTGAGAATGGAAATGGAATAAATGTCCATTAGTGCTTGTGCTGTGGACTAGAACCTCCCGTCTGGACATTTCTCTGGAGGCTGGTCCACACGAGAGCGCTCTGGAAAGAGAAACGTAAGGACTAGGAATGAAATGGGACTGGCTTCCAGGGGCAAAGCTCGTCTCAAACGATGTCTGTGCATCTCTTCTCCTGCCTGGTCTTGCTGAAAACCTCTCTTCAGAGTTGGTGCTGTGCAGTCAAGTGATGACTTTGACTTTTCAAGTCCAGTGAAATGTTCCCAACACTGGAGAGAGATGTCAAAGGCTGAAGTTCCACCCCATACCCCTTCCCAGATGGACTTCAAACACTTCTCTTTGGTCACAAGATGATAATTAACTCAAACCCTTCATTCCCACTGGACCTTTTAATGAAAGCCCAGTCATGAGTCCCTCCGATGTGCTGGCACCCCACCACCACCAGACCCACAAGTGCTCCAGCACAGGAAACCCATCTTGTGCTGGTTGCTTTCTAAAAGGCCAAATTTCATCAACCCTGACATGTTTGAGATGTTTGACCTTGTGCCTTTAGAAGTTGTGTCCTTCAGTGGGTTTCTGCTGCTTTATTTTTTTAGATGGGTGGCCCAGTGTTCAGTGAAGAAATCCCAAAAATATTGGGAAAAAGTCCCCTCAAAGCTGGTAGCAAGCCACCTGGGTGGACGTACAGGTACAAGGAAGGTGTAGATGAGGGAGGAGATGTGACAGGATGGATGATGGTGGCTGTGATGTAAAAACTGGGATGGAGACAGGGCAGCTCCTCTGCCAGGAGAAGCAGAGCACCAAGGCAAGCCAAGGAGTGAAGGCTTTGAGCCAAGAGTGGCTGGGAGAGAGGCAGCTGCCTTGGGGCAGGGCTGGGGGAAGCTGGTGGAGGAGGTCCCTCTGTGATGGACCAGGAGGTGCCTTGCTGGTGCGTTATCTCCACCGCTAGCCATCAACCGACTGCAGAGAGAGGCCTTGGGGATGGGCGTTGCTGGATCTGAAGGACTTGTCACCTTGGGCAGCTCTATGAAAGAGTGTACATCAAGGTGCTGCTGGCTTCGGAGGAGACCTGGAGAGTCCCGTGTCTTCATTCCAGGTGGCCCCAAATCGCTGCAACGCACAAAGCCCCAGTAGGCTCTGATCTGCTGCGATGCTCAGCATCATCAAAGCACCAGGCAGGCGCTGGGAAGCTGGCCACCTCCAGAGCTGGGGTGTGATTTCTGAGCTTCTCATTGCCTGTGCTGGCAGAGAAAAAAACATCTGCAAGGACTTTATCTGCTGGGCTAGGAACTGTCCTCCTTGTTGTGTTCCTCTTGAAGCATTTCTGTAGGATGGAGAGGGGGGAAACATGGTGATGCTGGGAGCAGTTGTGGTTCTACTGTGGGGCAAGGGGGTTCCTATCTGCAGCTGAAATGTTGCAGGGGAACCAGCAAAATGCTTTATGGTCCTTCTGGATAACTGGAAGTGTATTTCTAGCCAGCCCAGGGATGCTCACTGCTAATGAGATGCTTATGGGGCTTCATTAATGAGCCTGTGTTGGCATTCTTTGCTCAACTGCTGTGGATGCCCCATCCCTGGAGGGGTTCAAGGCCAGGCTGGATGAGGCTTTGGGCAACCTGGGCTAGTGGGAGGTGGCCCTGCCCATGGCAGGGGGTGGCACTGGATGGGCTTTAAGGTCCCTTCCCACCCAAACCCTTCTGGGATCCTATAACTGGTCCATGTTTGTTGCTGTTGGTGTAGGCAAGGGTGTAAAAAGGAAAAAAAGCTCTGGGCTGCATCTTTGGGAGAGCTGGTGGTCTAAATGGACAAAACAAGAAGCTTTTGGGGGAATAATGGGGATGTGTGGAAGGAAAAGGACTTGTGCCAGGTCACAGCAGAGGATGGTGCAGGATGGATGCATCTGGGGAGCTGTGTTCATGGTCTCCCCTCCTCGCTGTCAGAAATGCACGGAGATGGCAAAGCGCAGGGCGGGGGTCTCCAAGGATGCGTCGCCGGGAGGTTCATCTGGATTTGGTTAGCGGCGTGAAATAGCGATGGTGGTAAGAGCGCTCCCGTGCCATTTATCACTGTCGGGGTGGAGCGGGGTGGGAGATGGGCGAAGCCAGCTGACAGCCCCGCTCGGTAGCTGTAACTCAGGAGTGAATAATGACAAGTGAAATCCCACCCAACACCCAGCCCTGTCCTCCCCCCTGCCCACCACACACATTTCTCCACTCAATCCTCTCCTCTGCTTAGCACCTGCGACACCTCCAGCCCTGGAAACAGGGGATTTGGGGGGGTATTTATCAGCTGCCGTGAGAAATGCCCGTCATTCCTACTTGGAGCTCCTGTTCCTGGGCAGAGTCATTTGTTTTTCCCAACAGAGGATTTTTTGGGCAGGTCTCCTGTGCCAAGATTCTGTCAAAAGGGAGGTAGGGGAGCGGGTGAGTTTGAAGATGGATGTCTCACCTGCTACGCCGTGTTAGTGTCAAGGCGCAGAGATCAGCGGGAATGGAGATGAAGCTGGGAAACGCACGGAGGGGGGAGAAAAATAAGGTGCAGACATAAGAAGAAAGGTGCTGTCGTGCTGTCTGCTTGTTCGGTGCAGACGGCTTGGAGTGGCTCCACAGCAGCTTATGAACGTGGGCTGCTCGTTGGGGCTTTATTTATCATGATTTAGTACCATAAGGGTCACTTGAAGGCAGGAAGCAGCATTGCTGCTTGAAAATCATAGAATCCCAGGATGGTTTGGGT
Source organism: Syrrhaptes paradoxus (assembly GCA_013400615.1). Lineage (NCBI taxonomy): Eukaryota > Metazoa > Chordata > Aves > Pterocliformes > Pteroclidae > Syrrhaptes > Syrrhaptes paradoxus. The sequence goes on along the minus strand of VZTO01026301.1, from coordinate 3,677 downwards.
GAGAAGGGAACTTAAAGCCCACCCAGTGCCGCCCCCTGCCATGGGCAGGGACACCTCCCACTAGCCCAGGTTGCCCAAAGCCTCATCCAGCCTGGCCTTGAACCCCTCCAGGGATGGGGCATCCACAGCTGCTCTGGGCACCCTGGGCCACTGCCTCACCCCCCACACAGGGAAGAAATGGGTGTCTTCTGCCAAACACAAGTGGTCTGGAAAGATGCTGAGCTTTTGGTGAGCAATATCCTTTGTGTTCATCCGGGCTGGTCAGGGGGAGTGAAGGGTGGGGCTGGTTGAACAGGAGAAATGGGGCTAAACAGGGACCACTGGCATTGGAAGTGGGAGGTGGTGAGGGATGGTGGGTGGGTGGAGGCATCTCTGTCCTTGTAAGAAGGAGCATCCTCCACCTGCAATCCCACAGCGTGGGTCCAAGTGGGTTTATTTGCATAAAGTCAAAGAGGGGAGATGGAGATGAGATATTGGGAAGAAATGTTTTCCTGTGTGGGGGGTGACAGTGGCCCAGGGTGCCCAGAGCAGCTGTGGATGCCCCATCCCTGGAGGGGTTCAAGGCCAGGCTGGATGAGGCTTTGGGCAACCTGGGCTAGTGGGAGGTGTCCCTGCCCATGGCAGGGGGTGGCACTGGGTGGGCTTTAAGGTCCCTTCCCACCCCAACCATCCTGGGATTCCATGACTATGATCCCATGAGTGTTCCAGCAGCCGAGCATCCCAAGAGAAGTCTTGTGTTGCCGTTTGTCCTACAGGACAGACTGGCACGGGCCAGTTGGTGTAAAAGCTTCGTGCCAGTGGCTGGATATAGATCATGCAAGTCATGAGGAGCTGCCATGTGACGAGGAGAAATTGCTCCCTAGGAGAAGGTTGTCACCCCTTTCTGTTACTCAAGGCTATAAAAAGTTGCCCTGCCCCAGGTTTTTCCCTTGCGTGTAGTCTCTGATCTGGTGTCTGGCTGGGATAAATGGAGCTTGCATCTCCATCAGGGTAAGGAAGAGGAATAATTAGTCATCTGAAGATATTTATAATGACTCCGCTCTTCATCTCCTCTCCCTGCAGCCATGCATGTGACCCAGGCTCTGTGCTGGATAGACCTGGTATTGTCGTGCCTCGGTCACGGTGGATGCTGGTGACACATGACAGAAAGATGTCAGGGAGACCATCAAAGCTGGCTTTTCACAGGGAGCCCTTGTCTGCACGGAGCCCTTTGGACTGACATGAAATAAATTTGGGGCAGCAGGGGGGAAGCCTTAAATGGGCAAGATAAATTAGAAAGCCTTCTGGTCATCAGAGAAAATAGCTTCGTAGGAGGNTATGAGCCTATTTTTCCAGGTGGGAGCTGGAATCTCTGCTTTTTCCCCTTGCTCCGGGCAGCTCTGTGAATTCTCTGCAGCCCAGCACCCGTCACTAGTGTCCATCTCCATTCCCCCCAAATAACCAGAAAAACTTATTTCTATCGACTTCTCAGCACATCACAGCTTCCCATCCTCCTTCTGAGCCCTTCCCCAGGGCTGGACCACTTTGCTGTGATAGCATCCAGCTGATAAAATATTTTTTCCCCCTAAAAAAAAGGCAAAAATGGGGAGAAATATCTTTATATCTCCAGCTGGAGAGCACGAGACGCTCCCACCTCCTGCGTCCTTGCTCTTTATCGCAGCGTGTTGTCACACGGACATGTGGTGGAGATCAGCGGTCGCAGGGAAGATAAGGAATTGAGTCTCGAGGGCTGTAAATTATAGCTGTGCTTGCAAACTGCCTGGCTGGTGAAGCAGCGCGCTTGAATACGTGAACCGGAGCCAGGCAGATGCGTGCCACAGGCTGCGGGTGCCAGATTTGCTCGGTTTTGCTCCGATGCCACCGAGGCATCCCTATAGCCGCGGGCCAAGAGCTATTCGACGGCTCCCTGGCCTTTGAATTCCCGGGTCGGCCGTGCGCTGCCACCCTTGCTCAAGCTGTGCTTTCGCTCGGGTGGTTAGTGGGAAATGTCAAGCGGAGAAGCTGCCAGCTGGGCTGATGGGCAGGAAAACCTCGTGCTCACGATACAGCGTGTAGGCATCCTTGTAGAGAACCTTGCCTTCGGTTAGGAGCAGAGCTGTGTCGCTTTGTGGGGAAAAGATATCTATTCATGCAGGGTTTTTAATTCTATTTTTTTTTTTTTAATGGGTCCTGCTGCTGTAGCTCCTGTGTAAGCACTGGGTGTCTCTGTGCGTGGAGAAAAACCTCGATAAAGCCAACAGAAGGCTACCGGAGGCTCTGATGGATCCCTTGGGAAGATGTGCTCCAAGGGAGTTACTCCTTGCAGGCAGGAATGGGGAGGAGATGCTGCCGTTGGGTTTTCTCTACCCTTTGGAATATGTAGTTTAGTTAAATATAATATTGCCACCATCGCTTTCCCAGCTTGTAACATTTTTTTATTTTTTTTTTAATCTCTTCAAACAATCTCGCATTAAAGGCACGCCAGCAGGCACGCGTCCTCCCTGGGGGAGGAAGTTCTCAGATGCCATTTTTAGAAGCCTATAAATAGATGTTTTGGCTCCTCCTGAAAGACATCCCGGACACAAACGGTGCTGGACCGTATCTAACAGCGGTTCTTCGGCTCCGTCCCGTCACTAATGGGGGCTTGTGGTTGATGCTGCAGTAGAAGCTGCTGTCCCCAAGACTTTATGGATGTCAAGTCGGGTCTTCATAATCCTCAGGATGAGGTGCTTGCTTCTCAAAAGCTTTGGGCTGGTTGTAAAGGTGGATGTTGGCTTAAAACCCACTGTGGAGTGGGGGGGTCTGAGGTCTGGATCTGGTGCTCATCCAACAGTTTGGAGCCTGGTAGCTGAAGGGTGGGTGGGACACTGGGGAGGGGTTGATGGGACACTGGGGAGGGGTCAATAGGACACTGGTGAGGACTATTTTAACAAGATGAGATGACTCGAGCTTAGAGCAAAGAAACAGCATGACAGTCACCCAACCACGTGCCCCTGAACAACCTGCAGGACCCTTGAAGCCAAGGGAGGGGATGAGGATTGCTTTGCTTACGAAAGTGTTGGCTTGGCTCTCACTGCTTGTGTTGGGCCAGCTCAGTGTGAATTTATCCCCACCCCAGGTGGGTGTGTGCCCTCGGGAAGAGCTAACAGCACTGTGTGCTCTCCTGCTCAGGCTCTTGTGCGTCAAGAAGATCCAACACGTGGCCCCGCTGCCTTCTTCCCCATCTGCGTGACCTTGTCTTCAAGCAAACATGACTGGAGCTAAACCTTCTCCCTAGGCTTGATCTAAACCCCCCTTCACTGCAGTGTTGAGAAGAGCTGTTGCCTTCTTCAGGGTTTCTTCGGGAATTAGTGACACCTGTTGCGCAGACCCTTAAGGAAGGGCAAAAGGGGCAGATGGGAGCATCTCTTCCCTCTCCTGGTCCTCTTGGGGCTCCAGTGACCATTTCTCCTGGGTTGCTGGAGCAGACCAAGGTGGTCTTTCCATCAGAGCATCCTACCTGGGGTCAACACGTCTACCTGGGGTGCTCCTGCCTGCAGTGCCTTGGCTGAGGTCTCTTCTCTAGGCTGCCCTGGAGCATCTTCTTCTCTTCCAGTGACCTCCTCTGCACTGGGAACCACAACACAAAAATGTCACAAAATGTCACATCCCTGCCCTGACCTGCTGCTTGGCCAGAGGCTGCTTCAAGGCTTGATTTC